>CM070017.1:3565736-3869486 GCA_036247105.1 Cirrhinus mrigala | reverse complement strand
TGTAGCCGGAGAGGTGCCTGTTGTCAGCACTGTTGTTTCTGCAGTAGAAGTAGGTACTTCTGTTGTTGATGAAATCAATTCTGATATAATTTTTCCTTTTTTCGTAGTAGATGATGAAATGGTAACTAAAACGGAAAAATTGATATAATGTTTTTTTTTTTTAATTTTTTTTTCATATTATTTTATGGTATTTTGTTAGTGTGCCATGCTCTTCTTTGCCTAAAGATGTTTTAAGAGTCGGGGGTTATTGTTAATATTGGATGTTTAGACTTTGACATAATAGTCAAAGTGAGAATTAGTTTTTAACATTGTTATAACTGCATTATTTTAAAAATATCTTTTCTATTTAAATTTAACTTTAATGTTTCTTGTCCTTATCATCGTTTTTGTCCTGCATAATGTTTTTATGTTTTCCATCATATGTGTTTGTATTTTATTTTATTATTATTTTTTTTTTTATTATTATTATTATTTTTTTTTCATTAATATTTGGGGGTCTCTGGCTTTGAAGGTATGGGGGTGATGTGTTTAATTTAAAAGGGAAAATGACCTTATTTTAAAAAAAAAAAAAAAAAAAAAAGAATTGGTGCACACTCAAAAATGTTGGTGTCCCTTCTGATCAATGACAAAAATTAACCTTTACATTATGGAGCATATATATTTGACTCCTTAAAGTGATTTGTGGGTGATCCTTTTTTCTAACTGTATTAAATGTGACATGTTTTATGTCAAATTCATACATTTATATAAATGTTGTTAATGACAAAATTAATTCAACAATAAATTCATAATTGGATCAGGACAAATAAGTTACCAATCAAATAAAATTCATCTTGACATTAGTTGGCACATAAAAACACAAAAGAGGCATTGAGGTACATTTACAGACTGTTTAATGCGGCTCAGATGTGGCATGAATGCATTTGAATTCATAATATCAGTGAGATTAATGTTTAAAATATACATTTTCATTATAGATTTTTTTAAAATAACTTAAATTACCCTTTAAAATGAAGCCAAGTCACTGTCTTTGTCACTGAATTATTCATTCAATAAGTTTGTTCAAAAGGTTGGATGATTCAGGAACAAAGCAAGTGACTGTATGAATGGGTCACTGGATCGTTGACTCAGTTGATTCATTCAAAAACGCACATTCATTGATTATGAATGAAAACAAAACACTGCTGTGTTTGCATGGAGTCAAAAAGATTAACAGATCATTTCTCTTTATATTCTACAGAAATAGCAGCCTTAAAAATAGGTTCTAATATGCGTGGAAGAAATAAGACCTAGTTTTGACTAGTGTGCTTTGACTCAGCATCAGTTTTAACATCTTTAGCTACTAGAAGATCATCCAGAAAAGATTTAATAAATGAGATATTAATGCTCTTTTATCATTTTTATAGGAATTTATAGGAAGGAATGTAGGGTCAGGTGGGTTCTGTTGGATACCTGCACATAAACGGATCCATGAAACTGCTGATAAGTTGGCCAAAAAGCCTTTGAAAATGTATGAACTCGATGTTAGGGTTCTTTTTGTAAAAGGGTGATATCAAATCTATTATAAAGAAAATAAATCCGGTTGGCGCCAATAGCCTTGTGGGCAGTGTGCCAACATATGATGCAATTGCGCTTTGGATGTCCCGAGATCAAATCCTGCCTGTGGACCTTTCCCGATCCCAGTCCCCCTCTATCTCTTCCACTCACTTCCTGTCTCATCTCTACTGTCCTATAAATGGAATAATGCATGTAGGTTATGCGCTAACGTAGGCCATTGAATGAAGATACAGCGCTGCTCAATGCTGCAAAAACACAATGTAAATAGAAACCTTTGATGCTCTCCAGACTTGCAAGCACAGATACGCACTGGCACCTTTGCAAAATCAGTTTCAACTGATTGCGCTGGCGCTCTTAAATATCTTTTTTTAGTTGCACACAGTAATTTTCAGTCGCAATGCATTCAGCGCAATTACAGTTCTTACCAAAATGTTTGCCTTTAGTGTGTATGTATTTTGTGCATATCTCGCATGTATTTCTGCTTGTACAAGTGTAGATTATGATATCGTTTTCTCTCTATATGTGTGTCATATAGATTTACATCAAAGTTTACATCAAAACCTGGATCATTTCAGGTAAGTTAATGCAGCTTTATCTATACAAAATTTGTTGTCGTCTGTTATCGCATCTTTTAAATTTCAGATTTTCAGCAAAAATCATGGTTAATCCTAAATAAGTGACCTCATGTAGTCTGCTTTAATGATCTTTTCTGTGATGAGTAGAACGTGCATCAACAGTGAAGCATTTCCATTGGCTGTTGTCTAGATATTATGGCCAAGCATTAGACGTACAAATATCCTGCTACGTTTTACTATATTTATGTGTGGAACTCTGAACGTTTTCGTAAGCTATTGAATAGATTAAATATAGAAATCCCAGTAACACTTTAGTAGGGAACAGTAAACACTGTTTGCTTATTAGCATGCCTATTCATAACATATTGGCTATTTATTAGTACTTATAAAGCACATATTTTGCATGACCATATTCTACTTCCCTAATCCTACCCAATATCTAAACTTAATAACTACCTTACCAGCTACTAAGCAGCAGCAAATTAGTGGTTTATTGAGGCAAAAGACAGTTAATGGATTGGTAATAGCAAGAATTGGATCTTAAAATAAAGTGTGACTGCAGTCCTTTTTTAAAAAAAAAAAAAAAAAAAGTCTAACCAGCTGTAAATGCAACCTCCTCTAAATTCCCTTCCAGCTCCATATATAATGCAAATTCACAATGTAATTAATTTTGTTCTTTTATATATTTATTATTATGTAGTTTAGTCAACTACAAAATGAGCAGATGCAGTCAGATATTTCTTTTTTCACCAGCTATTCACAGTCTATTTTTAACAAAATGGCAACATATATATAATTTAGTGTAAAAGTAAGTAACGAAAGGTTTTTGAAACTTACCTGACTTTGCTCCAAGTGTCATGAGTGTGAAAAATACCAGCAGGATTGAACCAATAAAGTAAGTCTTTTTCCATAAATACATGTTGAGGTTGTTTCCGCAAGATAGTAGTTTATTAAAAAATTCTTAAATATTTATAAAATATGTCTTTCAATGTTTGCTGTCTCCAGCACGACTTGTATGAAAATAGTGAAATAAATAAATAAAAAAATAGTCAAATTCTATGGAAACAGCTAAATAAATCTGCCATCAGTGTTTCTCCTCTGTTACATTTTAACATCAAACTGATAAAGATGATGCGTGCTTCATACTTTTGCTTAGGTTCACGCCTTGAGTAAACCGGACTTGGAGCACAAGTGATTTTGTAATGCCCTAACAGTTATATGACCTTCACCTGTTACACCCTTTCCAAGGAATTTTCAGTTTGATATATTGCAATCAATCCAAGAGAAAAAAAAAGGTTTCTCTTTTCTTTTGTGTACCTTCTGAAAATTTGTATTTGGGCAACACTTTATTTTAAGAGTCCAGAAAAATGCATTAGTTATTATTTGAATGAATCCACTAGTAATTAATGATTAACTGAATGTACAGTGAACACCTTTTTGCCATTATTTACTACTTAGAAAACCATATATTACTGCACTGTAAAAAATAAAAAACACAATTTGTTGAGTAAGCTTAAAATAATTTGTTACCCTGCTGCCTTAAAATTTTAAGTTCAGTCAACTAAAATAAGTTTAGTCAACTTGAAATGTTAAGTTGTACTAAGGAACAACTTAGATATTTGTATTTGCTAAACTTAACAGATGGGTAAGTAACCCAGCTGCCTTAAAATTCTAAGTTGATTCAACTCAAGTATCTAAGTTGTCACTTAGTATAATTTAACATTTCAAGCTGAATAAACTTTTGTTGAGTTGACTGAACTTAAAATTTTAAGGCAGCCGGGTTACAAATTATTTTAAGTTGACTCAACAAATTGTTTTTTACAGTGTGGTAGTTCAGTGATCGACCATCTGTTTAGTTAACTGAATAACCTAAAGCTAGTAGTTATGTTTAATTAATCCTGGTAATTTACAGTTGTAAATTACTAAAATAGTGTAATAAAAGCAATTTGACTCCCTGTTTTAAAGTGAATGTTATATCCACATTAATTATGGGATTTATTGAGTGATATTCAAGATTAATGACTAGAACAGGGGGTTTCAAACCAATCCTGTAGGATCCCCGCCCTGCACCTTTAGTACAGTATGTCTCCCTCATCTGGCTGGGGATCCTCCAGGATAGGTTTGAAAACCACTTGACTAGAATAAACCAAAAATTAAGTGCTACTATTTAAGCATAATTACTAGCTTCATAATGTTGAGTTTACTTAATAGATGACAAAAATAATACATGGTTTGCCAAGTTGTAAATAATAGCTAAAAGATGTTTTCTGTGCCTTCAGTTAATCATCATTGCTAGCTTAATTTTGCTTCTTCATAGCATGAATGTGGATCCTTCAATGGCTAATATACCCTTACTAATATGTTAAGTTAATCATTAATTACTAATGTGTCATCATTCTGGACCCTTAAAATAAAGCGTTATCTGTATGTGTTCTCATTTGTGCTTTTTTCCCTTTATAGATATTTGAAGACAAGAGGAACTGCTAAAACAGATAATATTATGTTCATACAATAAAACATCAGGTTCAAATGTTGTGGCTATTGCAATTTATTTTAAAACAAGTTTTGCCATGTGTTGCACTATTATCTAACATTTTGTTGGCCATGATAAATCCTTTAAGATTTAAGCGAACAGCTAATAATCGCTAGTTTATTACTCTAAACAAATCCAAAGATTACCTGAAAGTTCTTAGGTCCAACTGAGTAGCTTCCCAAAACTAAATAGGCAGGAGGTGAAGTGGATTTTGAGTTGATGCCTTATTTATAATAGGGATGGAGTGGAAAATGCATGTTACATTCTTCAGAAACTTATCAGTTTAACAGTTAAACTAGGTCCAGAAGCCAGTTTACACTGTTGATAATACAGAAAATTAATAAAAACGTTGATATGAAGTTGATAGGCTGTGTATAGATAAGTTTGGGTCACTCCTTAAGTGTAGGTCTATAAGTCTAAATTAAGTGTAGGTCTGTTTTATCATCTGCCAAGAGAAACATCATAAATCAGTTGGCTTGGTAATATAACAGCACACCTATAAAAGAGAATACCCTTAGACACGTGTAAAACATAAAACCAAAGGACACTTCCGTGAAAATGTGAAGCATTTCATGGGGAAAAGAAACTTTGAACTAATTGATTTTAAAAAGGAAATGACTTCATTTATCATCCACACTAAAGGTGTGCTCAAAAAAGCATTTTCATTTCAGTTAGTTTTATCATATCATTTTATAGCATCTTACATGAAGTAAGATGTTATGGTAACAGTTTAGATTAGCAAACACATACACTAGTAACTTAATTTGCTGCTTATTGATAGCAAGCAAGGTTAGCTATTGTTTAATGTGTAAGGTTAATGGTCATGTAGATTGGTGATATCAAATTAATATGTTATTTATAAGTACTAAAAAAGAGACAATATGCCAGTAATATGCATGCTAATAAAGCACCTAGTTAATAGTGAATGTTACCTAAAACAATCTTCAAATTAATGTAGAAACAACAAAGGCAGTATATTTTTTATATTTGTTTAATGCCATCTTTTTTATGACTGAAGGCATATATCACTGATACCAACTAATGTCTCTATGAATTTTTTCCTAATATCTAACCATTGACTATAGCCATTCAACATTACAGTATAATTAAAAGCTTTCAATTTAACATTTATTAGACTTGTAATTTAAGTGGACTTACACAATCTTCACATAAACCCATTAAAATAACTGTCATATAGCTACCTGTGCCCTTCAACAAAAAATATAGCTAAATTTAATAAAGTTATCAAACACTAAAATATAAATTAAATAAAAGATAAAGCTTAAAACTACAGAAGTTATTGATTTCCTCTTTTTTAATTTTGTTCTTTGATTAACAGACATCACTGCTGTTTCTTTAAAAGCTGCCGCTGCTGAACTTGAGGCGGGTCTGACACTGCTTTAAATGTGACTCTTAAATAATAATAGAGATGGCAAAAAGTACACACATCCTTCACTTAAGTAGAAGTAAAGATACTCATGTTTACAAATACTCTGGTAAAAGTAGAAGTACTGACTACACTTTTTTACTCAAGTTAAAGTAAAAAGTATGAGCTCTGACATGTACTTAAGTAAAAAGTACCCATTAGTACTGCCTGTTTTAGTGTCACGCTGGTAATTGGACCTCAAGTCATATGGACACATTAATACAAAATAATTGACATTTAAAATTTTGTTAGCTAATGAATGTGTCAAGGCTGAACAACCACCATGTAGAACAGGGCAGGACTGGGACAAAATTTCAGGCCGGTGAAATCTCACACTTATCCAGGCCATCCCATACACCCACAACAAATTCTGAAACCACCTATTTTTTGTATGGCCATCACATTTAAAAACCTAATAAATAAACAAAATAATTAAAGGTTCTCTCTTGAACTGTACCTTCATTTACATTTTCCTTTTCAGTCTCTTTATTTTCCATGACATCTCTCTGCATCTCACTTAGTGTGTGTTTACTTTTTTCCACTAATTTTCTTGTACCTGTCCCTTTTCCCATCAGCCATCTACTGTTATGAACAGAACTGTCTCCACCTTCTTGCAAAACAACCACCTCATTGTATTCTGTTTGCAAAAACATAACTTTATTTTAGTTCAATTTAAAGTATCACATTATGACCATGTGTTGTTTTATCGTAAAATTACTTAGATACTATAGATTTAGTAAAACTATATTTTCTAAATTGCCTAAATGTCAAAAATAGTACAATAATGATTACATTATGACAATATCTTTACATAAAACTTCGTATTCTGAACATGTTTTTGCTTTATCATATTTTTCTCTTATTGAAATTAACAATGTTATTTGGCTGATTGATTACAGTCTGTTTTAATTCACAACCATAGTTTTACTACAAATTTCATGGTTAGACTATGGTTAGTGTAACAAAACCATGGTTAATTTGTGGTTTCCATGCTTTAGCTATAGTAACCATGGTTTTTGGTTTTAAATTTCATAAGGGTTGTGTTATTATCTGCTCTAGCTCCCTCTAAACGTATTATGAAACAATCTCTTTTAACATGTGTTTGTTAAATTACTACTGTAACTTTACAGTAACTTAGATAATAATGATGTCCTTTTGCATACAGTATTTTTAGTAATTGTAATTTAGTTTAGTTTAGTTTAGTTTACAATATTATTAATCCTCTGGCTGCTACTGCTAAGAGTTGCTAGCACTTAACTAAGTAAACAAAGACAAAACTACAGTAGCCTCACAGATGAAATTGAAGTCCTGGTCAATAGTTTTGCCTCTCAGATCTATTCCATTCTCGAGTCTCTTGCACTGATTACTCTGATAGAAACCGTTTGGCGGAGATGGGGAGCGCGTGCGCGAGCCGAATCGCGTTGCCAGTACAGACTAACCGATTTTTGATTTAGAGATTCATAATCAAATGGTGATCCACGAAATGCAGATTAAAACTAAAGTAACGGGACTGTTTTGAAAATGTAAGAAGTAGAAAGTACAGATATTTGTGTAAAAATGTAAGGAGTAAAAGTAAAAAGTAGTCAGAAAAATAACAAATGAAGTGAAGTACTGATACCAGAAAAATCTACTTAAGTACAGTAACGAAGTATTTGTACTCAGTTACTTCCCATCTCTGAATAATAAACACTTGCATGCACAGTTTTAAGGGAGTTTTAGTCGCCTTTTTGTAACTTCATGACTTAACTGACGACATAACTACGACTAACTAGATACTCGTAGTTTCATTTGAGTTTGAATATGATACAGCGCTTTAATAGGCTATAGTCTAATACAGCGCATGCCGGGATATTTGTGCGTGCACATGAAGAGCATGCGCTACAAACACAGTATAACAGCTGACAGGACAGGAAGATTCTCTTTTAAGAACATATGACCAGACAACATCTCATCTGACTGCAGTTCACTGATGTTCTACTGAACTCCTAGTCACTGGTAGCATTTCCGTGTTCATTTGACTCGCGCCTGCCGCTGAGTTGACGTTGGAGCACACGCCTGAAAACTCCTGTTTGATGTGCTTGTTATTACATTTTGCGTCTAAATAAATGCAATTCTTTAGTGGTTGTGGGTGGTGAACTTTTGTTTATTTTGTTTATGCTCTGTTTATTTGATTTAGTTTTTGTGTATACTTCATTTATATTTTATCTGTGTTTCATGTGTATCTGTTAACTCAAGCTCACTTGTACTCCTTTTTTTTTTTGTTTCAATATTTTTGCATATGTTTGTTGATTGTGTTACAATTAATACACATTCACACTTAAATATTGAAACAGTCATTTTATGTGCTTTCTCTTCACTTGTCAAATTTCTATGACTTGTGGGGCCCATTTTCATTATCTTGCCTAGGGCCCCACAAACCTACAGGCCGGCACTGCACAGAATACACCACCTTTTACATAACAGGTTTTTTTTTTATTCCAGTAATTCCTTAGAAAAGCTAAACTGGCTTGAGCAAAGCCCAGACCTGAACCCCACTGAACACCTTTGGAGTGGATTGTAACAGTGAAACTGACTAATGCTTTTATAGGCTACTATAAACGTGTACTGTAAACAATCATTGTTTGTAATATACTTTTATGAAGCATGATAAAAATGTTCTGTATGGGTCTTGAATGCACCGCACAAGCCTAAATGTGTATATCATTTCACTTTTTACAGAACCACTAAACACACATTACACTTTACTTTTTTTGTAGTCCTAATCTAGGACTTTTCACAATTTGAGCTTTATTTTGATTAGTTGTGCAGCTTCAATGGATATTATGTTTTAAGTGTGCTAGTTTTAAAGCATTGTATATATTTAGTATGATTCCAATAATCATCATCTTGTCTCGTAATGTTTTCCTTATAGGGATGGTTTAGCCAAACCTAAAAAGAACTGAATTCTTGAAATAAATTCTTTCTAAATATAATGACTTTACCATTTTTTCCAACCACATTGGGTGGTTGGGGTTAACAGACAGGGTTTCGCTCTTTGTCCAAAACCTTAATCAATTTTTTTTTTTTTTTCTTTTGCAACAGTAAGCCCATGGGACAACAACTGCAGTTGACTTTTATTAAATAAAGTATAAAGTGAGTTTATCTGAGATAGAATTTGAATATATGTCCAAAATGGAATTAACTTTGGGTGGAGAACATAACTATGCACTTATCACATAGTGGGTAGACATCAGAAAAAAATTCTATCTAGCTTTGTTTTAGAATAATGAAGCCTTTGAAGGATCTTAAATTAGATAGGGCAATGTCTAGAACTGACAGAGCATTTATGAATACCCAGGGCCCATTACTTATCTTCTTCCAGTGCCTGTCTCTTAAGTTCCCATTGTGACCTTATCTCCATTGTCTTACACAACAATTGATTATAAAGTTTAGAAATCAAGTATAAAGTATGAAGTGAATGATAAAGTGTAGTTATCAATTTCTCCAATCCCTAAAATTGGTCAAAACTGAAAATTTTGTCATCATTTACTCATTGTCAAGCTGTTCCAGAAATTTAATTCTTCTGCTGAACACAAAAGAAGTTATTTTGAAGAATGAAATGAAACAGTTGTTGATCCCCTTTGTACAGTCACATGTACAGTCATGTGAAAAAGTTTAGGACACCCTATTAAATTCCATGGATTTTGGTATCAGGAAATAATTTAAAAAAATCTGGTCCTTGGCAGGTCTTAAAATTTGGAAAATAAATCCTCAGATAAACATCATCACATGACATATCACACTGCGTCTTTATTTATTTAACAAAAATAAAGCCAAGATGGAAAAGTCATGTGTGACAAAGTTAGGACACCCTGTAATTCAGCTGCCTGTAGATCCACTTTTAGCAGCAATAACTTGAAGCATTCATTTTCTGTGTGACTTTATCAGTCTCTCACATCATTCTGGAGGAATTTGGACCGCTCTTCTTGTCAGCGTTGCTCCGTTTTTTTGAGGTTTGTGGGCATTTGCTTATGCACAGCTCTCACCACAGCATTTGAGTCAGGATGAGCTCTGGACTTTGACTGGGCTATTGCAACACCTTGATTCTTTTCTTTTCAGCCATTCTGTTGTGGATTTGCTGGTGTGCTTGGGCTGGTTGTCCTGGTGCATGACCCAATTTTGGCCCAACTTTAGATGTCAGACAGATGCCCTCGCATTTGACTCTAGAATACTTTGATATACAGAGGAGTTCATGGCCAACTCAATGATTGTGAGGTCCCCAGGTCCTGTGGCTACAAAACAAGCCCCAAATGATCAGCCCTCCTCCAGCATGCTTGTCTTTTGGTATGAGGTGTTTGTGCTGATATGCTCTTTAGGTTTTCACCAAACTTGGTGCTGTGCATTATGGCCAGACATCTCCACTTCGGTCTCGTCTGTTCAAAGGACATTATTCTAGAAGACTTGTGTTTTGTTCAGATGCAACTTTGCAGACCTAAACTGTGCTGCAATGTTTTTTTTTTTTTTTTTTTTTTTAGATAGAAGAGGCTTTCTTCTCTCAAGCCTTCCAAACATGCCATTTTTGTCCCATATTTTTCTAATGGTATTGTCATGAGCTTTAGACCTGTAGATGTGTAGTTCTTGGGTGGTCTGCCATTTCTCTGAGCTTTACACGGTCTGATCTTGGGGTGAATTTTCTGGAAAGTTCACTCCTAAATGTCTTCCACTTGTGAATAAACTTCAAATTGTTTGGAAATTGCCGTATTACTCTACTCAGATTGATGGAAGCAACAATTGCTTCTCTAAGATGATTGCTGATGTCTTACCTACTTTGCATTGTGTTAACACACACCTGAAGGCCAGCAAACTGCCAAAGCTTATGCTTTTATAGAGGCGCTCAGACTTGCTGATGATCAGTTAATCAAATATTTGATTAGCAGTGCTTGACTGTTGTTTACCCTCTTAATTCCAATGTTAACAGTAAGGGTGTCCTAACTTTGTCACACATGGCTTTTCCATTTTGGCTTTGTTTTTGTTCAGTAAATAATGACATGGTGCAATTTGTCATGTGTTGTTCATCTTTTTTTTTTTTATGTTTTATTGTTGAAATTTTAAGACCAGCCAAGGACCTTTTTTTTTTTAATGATGGCCTGATACGGAAAACCATGGAATGCAACAGGGTGTCCTAACTTTTTTACATGACTGTATGTGTGTGTGTATTTATTTAACTTGAGGGTGAGTAAATGATGATATAATTTTCATTTTTGGGTGAACTACCCCTTTAATGTGGCTGTTATTGCTTCTGAATTGATTTCAGTGTTTTTTTTTTTGTTTTTGTTTTTTTTTTTTTTGTAATGTTTGTCCTTTGTGGTCACATCAGTAACACATTTAAAAATAGAGTTCTGACATTTTTCTGATGTCTGAACTCTACCTCCAGTTTTTAATTATGTATACAAAGGTTTTTATACACTACTATTTATCACTTTTATATACACTTTTAAATATTATAATAATTCCAGGACAAAACCTTATTTTTGAAGCATTTATTTATTTAATTTCTAGCATGCTGTCACGGTTGTGTGTAGAAGGATATGTACAGAGACGAAATATAATGAAAAGTCTTTAATAAAATCCACAAAAGGTAAATCCAGACAGGAAGGGCAGGGAAACACACACCAATATAACCTTAAGATCAGACAAACAACAGTGAACTGAATCCTACTTATATAGTGGTGCTAATGATAGAAGGACAGGTGTAAGAGATTAACCAATAAGGACGGGACCAGGAAAGACCATAGAAGGGAGAAACCAACATAAACAGTCCACAGGAGTGAGACACATGCGTCTGTTGCAGATAAATTGAGAAATGTTATGATTTTCAGATGTCATTTTTATGAAATATTTATATTTATGACTGCAGCAATGATTTACAAAATTACATATAAACATTAAGTAAGTCAAACTGACATCAAAGATTTAAAAAAAAAAAAAGAAAGAAAGAAAGAAAGAAAGAAACTTGTTGACATAGGTGAATATGATCCATGTTTCCTCATTCCATGTGGACATGTAAGCACTCTTTTTAAGGTGTGGTTTGACCTTAAATTAATGTTTCATGTTTTTTATTGAAGACCAAATCTCAAATCTCAAATTTTGTATTGGTTTTAATTCTCATCACATTTTGCATGCATGGTCAAACACCAGTTTTTATTATTATTTTGATTTAGCTTTATACATATCAGTTTAAGTTTGAGTAATTTTGCTATGTGCATTCATAATTTTATTTATTTAGACATTTTTATTTAGCTTTAAAATTTTTTGTTATGTATTTTTTGTTACATATTTTTTTTTAAACACACATATAAATTCTCTGCTTAAGTTTTTGTTAATTGTAGATAAGACAAGAAAAATACTAGTTTAATCTTTCTACATTAAAATTTCATGTTTAATTCTGTGTGTTACTTGCCATTATTAATAAAAGTTTCAAAATAATAATTGGAAATTGGTTATACACCATTTTTCTGTCTGTGCGTACTGATGATTAAGAAATCTTTTTCCTGAATAATTTCATATATGAATATCCAGTCTTGTTCCCTAAAGGCCACAACACTTAAATTTAAGTAAAGGTTTTGTTGTGAATTGCTAAAAAAAAACATTGTGATTTATTTGTGTAACTGGCCAATGTACAACACTATTTTATTTTAGCTCCTCTACTCATGCAGCAAATCAGATAAACAGTCCATCCATAAAACCTTCAGACGCACCACTAATAAATTTAATTGGGCTATTAATCTTTCCAACTGTCATTAAATTTTAAAAGACTTCTGTAGCAGATTCACTACATTTATAAACAAACATCATAATCTGAACAGCTTGTTCTAAGCCATTTACATATTTGAAGTAATTTAAAAAATACAGCAAAATGGTCAATGAATGAATGAGTAGTCTACTTCAGATAAATTGTTAAAAGTATTCACACAGCTCATATAGCTCATATTTATTACCTGCGTATTGCATAAGCTGACCTCAGAATGAATTCAAGCCCTCTGACAAATATTATAATACACGGAGGTATAGGATACCATCAGCACATTGCTTACTGTAAAGGCGTTACACAGCTGTGTGCCAACATTTATAGCTTCTGATCAGTTGACCTGAAATGAAACAAGGAAGACTTTTTACTTCAAGTCTCAGTGTAGGTTCCTCAGGCCAGATCATTTATTAATTTTTTTTGTTAGCCAATCATTGGTTCTCAGTGACAAACAGATCCAGATGGAAGTGTTTTTACAACAGATTTAATGATTACAGAATTCACTTTCAGAGTCTACATCCCCTCATTAATCTTTCAAACTGTGCTCTATTGTATTGAGTAATAAGGAAATGTTAATCAAGCAATTTCAGTTTCAACCCATTCTGAAACTTATTGCCAAAACACTTAATATATGTGTATTAAAAAAAAAAAAAAATCATGAACACTTTATTTTGCATTTACAGCACCTCCTTTTGCTCCACTTGTTCTTGACTGTCTGCTTTAACTTTTGTCAAAGCTGCTTTCCGCCTCCCCTCCGCTTCTGTTCTTGTCAATGGATGCAGTGGATGCAGGATAAAAATGTGAGTTATGTGGTTAACAGGTAACTTGCCTCTTGTTGTAATCATCACTAAAACATTTTTTAAAGGAAATAATGAGTTTAAAATGACAATTTTTAGGTTGATGCTCACCAGGACGTTTGGCGACTGGTTTTATCGTATGGGCCCCACAAGCAGTCCAGTATTTGATTCTTTCATAATTAAGGGTGACAGGGTTTTTTTTTTTTTTTTTTTATTGTGTAAGTGAGGAGAGGGTCATATGAGCCCAGCTGCTCGATATATTTACATGTACTATACTTAGAATAAATTAATTAATTACATTAAAAGTACTTACATAAATAGACTTTGATTGACAGACACTTTGTTGAAGACAAAAAAGGGTAAGTCAATAGAAAATATTTATAAAACACCATAATAGCTAATAAGGTCTTACATTAAAATAAGTCAGTCTTTTTGAGAACAGGAAGTGGCATTATATATATTTAATTTAGTTCTATCATATACAGGTACAAGGTAAATATAAGGCAATGTCTTACAATGTAAAGCATGTAAAACAAAATAACAACAACAAAAACATTAAATGAACATTAACATAAAAAATAAACAAAATTAAATAAATGAAACATATCAGGATTAAAAAAGTACCATAAAACATAGTTACATACATTTGAAAAGGTTCAGAATTTTTATGGTTTTGTTTTTTTCAGCTTATTTTATGATCTCATATATGAAAGGGTTTCAAGATCAGTTTTACAAAAGGTAGGTAATATATGGTTAATTCTGAATTATTTTTGACTTAAGAATATAAAACTTTGCTAAGATAAACAGATTAATAATTTAATTCTGTTATATTATGAAAAAGTAAAATATCATGAGGTTCTTAATTAAAGTCTTTATTTTTTTTTTATGTCTATTTTGAAGTCAACCCAAAATGAAAGAAAAGGGCACATTTCACGTAAGAAAAAAAAAGAAAAAAAAAAACATGCCTTATAAATCTGGCACCTTCATGTAGATACACTTGTAAAATTACTTAATATAAGTTTAACGTTTTTGTAATAGCGCTTAAACACACAGAACTATCTACAGACAGACAACAACGTGACATTCGCAAGGGCGCAGACATCTTTTTTTTTTTTCTTTTTTTTTTTTACCGCACCGGAAGAGTGTGTATCGATCCTACTATGGTGAAGGGTTGGTTCATGAATATTAAGTACACTACGTCTGTACGTTCTAGCAGCTTTAACGTTATTTATAAATTAATATTCTTGTTGCTACGCGTCAACAGTATGTATAATCCACCTTATTTTTGTTTCCACTTTAAATTTACCATTTGTAAATGTAATGCCTCTGTCTTTTGGTGTCATCCGATCCAGCAATTTTAAGCTGCACAAAGCAGCTCGTTTACTGCTTGACATTGCAAACTGGCATTTATCCTTACCATATTATATTTATGTTGTCTTAATATGGGTTGTAACACAAACAGTTTTACCCTTTACTTCACTTTGTTATTCTTCTCGTTATTTCTCTACGCTAATGAAGCGGAAGTCTAGACATTCACAGAAAACAACGTACTTCCTCATTGAAATAGCCACTAGGTGGCGGTTTTGTTCCCCGAAGATCTGTTCTGCCTTATGCTTTTAAAATACCTGAATTAACAAATAGTTTTGTTTGTTTTATTTTAATTCGTATGTACATTGTTTTCACAGGTTCCTATCTGTTGGTTCAACAACTTTATTAGCATAAGACCAGCCAATGTGAGTATGGAAACTCATGCCTCTCTACATTAGCGTTTTATGATGATACTACCCTTTTACTCTAATATATTATTGCAACATCACTGTTTTGTAAGGATTAAAGGTTATAATCTTTAAACTTGCCCAGGAAAGTTGATATAAGTAAATGAATAAACAGTAGGGTGAACAGACACGTCATGGTGCTTTGATCGGGGGCAAACCAAATGCATCTTGTATGGTGAATCAGCAGAGAAGTTGAGCTGAAAACTCCCATTCTTTTCAGTTGTTGGCTGATGCTTTTGTGAAGATCTCATGCTCATGTGGACCATAAGACAAGCTTTTACAGCCATAATCATCTGTGACTGTCCTGAACCAGTGTCAGATTATTTAGATGCTATGTGATTAAGGATAATATATATATATATAATATGATCATGCTAAACGGTTAGTTACTAACAGTGTTGGGGAAAGTTACTTTTAAAAGTAATGCATTACAATTTTGTGTTACTCCCTGAAAAAGTAATTAATTATGTTGCTTAGTTACTTTTTATGGAAAGTAATGTGTTACGTTACTTCTGCGTTACTTTTCAAATCTGGGCAGGGTTTGCTTCTGTGTTTTAAAAAGCCCTTTTACACCAAAAGTGAAATGAATTAACCTCAGGCTGAAAGAAAAGTACATTTATGCAGGAGATCACTCTTCAGCTATATAAAAAAAAAAAAAAATTAGGCACAAATGTTAGTTTATCTAAAGAAATTTTTACTTATTAGTATGGTCGAATTGCATCAAAGGTCAGCAGCAAAGACACTGGTTAATAAAATTGAATTAAATACATAAAGGATATTTGTTTTAACATATTTAATTATTGCAGGGTTGCGTCATGTTCTAAGTTTGCATTTCACAGTTTTTATTCATTTTGAGGAATACTGAATCTGTTTTTGTGAGTGAGATGAATTAATGCATGTTCACATTTAGTCTAGAATACAGTAACAGCATGTTTACTTCCAATTTTCCGACAGGAGACTTGTCAATCAATAAATGGGGAAAAAACTAACTGGCGAAAAAGTAACTCAGATATTTTCTCAGAAATTCAAAAGTAATGCGTTACTTTACTAGTTACTTGAAAAAAGTAATATTATTATGTAACTTGCGTTACCCCCAACACTGCTACTAATGATATCCCAGCAGACATTGAAGCTTCCACGTAAAACAAGCAAACATGTGAAATCTGCTTATACCATAGTAAAAAATAAATATGCTTAAATGTATTTAAAATACATTTATTTCATGCTAAGTACACTACAAATACATCTGCATATTATGTAGGCCTACTTTATAAAAAATACCCTGCAAATGTACTCACAAATACTAACTCATTTTGCACTTAATGCACTTTAATTGTGCGGAAGTAGTGCTGAACTTTGACTTTGGAGCCCCCTACAGTTAAGTGAGTGGAATTTACTGTTGTAAATACATCACTGTCATATTTACAGTAGATAGCTGTGCATTTGTTGCTGCCTACAAGCAATCCGAATCCGAATCATGGAATTTCAAACCTGCTCTTCAGCGTATAGGCGATTTGCCTTATTAGAACACCAGAGTAATTTTAAAACTGATATTTAAAAAAAAAAAAAAAAAAAAAAAACAGACATACATCAAAAACATACATACATACATACATTTGCTTTAAAATATCGTCTGCCATCATTAACCCTTTCCCTTTCCAATTTCACAGAAACAGAAGTGGTCATAGTTGGAAGTTGGTTAATAAAAGCTTCAAATTGCAGAAGAAAATTCCATGAAAGTGTTTTCACGTCTTTCAAATAATAGAGAGAGATTGATTTATAACAGTCAGAAAAGAAAACGATCCCCCTTATTAACACCTTCACAGCAGCGGCAACTAGTTTTTTTTTTTGTTTGTTTTTTTTTTTTTTTGTAATTTGGTGCAAAGATAATATAATACAAAGTAGTCTGTAGCATTATAAATGTACATAATTATTTTTGAAGAATGAAAATATACAAAACTTTTCAGAATTTATGATTCTGAAGAGCTTTAAAGTGTGAAAAGGGTTCATTTTGTTGAAGTATAGAGTTAAAGAAAAATCTTGCTGATTTTCTTTTTTCTTTGATTTTTTTTTTTTTTTTTAGAAACACTGCATTTGGTAGCCTATATCAAAGTGGCTTTCCAACTAAAAGCGAAACTGACCAAGAGGCCTTGAAGGCACTGTGAGCACCTATTGTTACATCTGTTTGCTTTAATTGCTCACACAAACAGTAAATTTTTTATTAGAACTGTGACCGTAACTGATAATAACTGTTATATACCTGCATTATCTGTCTGTTCGCAGATTTGATTCTTTTAAGTGTGCGTGCATGTGTCTGTGTGTATGATTTATCTCATGTAGGATGAAGGTAGAGTTGTAATCTTGGATCAAATGATCCGTTTTATCTGTCATGAGGTTGTGGACGGATTCACTGAAACTAATTCGGACTGCATGCAAAATGGATCCTGCCACTTTCATCACGGATAAACAGAGAGTTTCCTTCATTCTGGTGAAAAGAGGGTTGTCTTAACTGATTAAGACATGTCGGTATGTTTATCACATGTCATTAAGGTTTGTAAGAGTCTCATGACTTTTATGTGAGAGCAAAATATAAGCAGACATCACAGATGAGGTCTAAACTTCTATATCGGAGGGTGTGAACAGAAAACTACATTAATACGGCATTTTGTACATTACACTTAACACTTATGTAACACTTATAATTAAAAAAAAAAAAAAGCTTTGTGCAACACCACTTTCAGATCAGTGCAGGTGGCCTTATACACATAGATTTGTCCTGGAGGATGATAGAAATAAATCATTCTCATTTACTTTTATTATAATTATAAGTAAATTCTTAAATTAATCTAGTGAAAAAAGTAGCTAATGAGACTGTTGCTGTATTATTCGTAGTAATGGCAACAACCTTCAAAAAGCTATTATCCTGCCATAAAACTGATTGTGCAGACCAAACCTTAAGTCTTAAACCTTAAATGAGACATATAACTTGGTCAGATGGTAGTACTACTGCTCACTTTGCTTCTCAGACCCAAAGACGTGCCCCAGTCGGCCAATAGGGGGCGCTACAGTGAACAAAAACTCAAAATCGCTCATAACTCCAAGACTGTTTGTCGTAAATTTTTTTTCTGAAAAATTCCACTTTTTTTGAACTCCTCATAGGCAGTTTTTTGTCTAATTTACTCAAAACTTGACATGCATCATCTATAGATTTTCATGGCAAAAACCTATCAAAAGAATTTTGATCGGTGATTCACGCTTGCGACAGGATGCCAAAACGTTCAAAATGGGCGGGGCCACTTTCACTAAAATGAACTCTTGAACGCAATAAGATATTTTCACCAAACCTGTTGTACTCGTGTACGCGGCCATTCTGTGGTCACACACAAAAAACTGCAGCGATTTACCATTTGATGGCGCTATAATATGATAAAAACTATGCAACCACTAGTCCGATTGACTTGAAAATTGGCATGGCGTGTCTTTGTCCAGGTTGCCTTAATGATTTATGAGGATGTTTCTATATCTCGAAAAATATGGCCATCATCGGCCAATGAAATTTGAGCACCTATTAGACCAAGTTAACAAAGGCCGATTGGAACGAAACTTGCTGAACCTGTTCGATTCGTAGCCCTAGAGTTCTGTGCGAAGTTTGAAAGAAAATGGCCACTGGGTGGCGCTATCATGTTTTAAACCCTAAACATCATGCAAGGTATTATACATACACAAAATATTCATATCAAATGTTGAATTTCATTCTGAACAACTTCGCCTCAAGAACCGCTGCTGTCAATCAACTAATTTGTTAAATATTTGTGATTATTTGAAAAATCTACCTTTTTTTTGAACGCTTCGTAGGTTTTTATTTAATTTTTACTATTTAAAATAACTGTTTTGTATTTGAATATATTTTAAAATGTAATTTATTCCAGTGATTTTAAATCTGAATTTTTAGCATCATTCTTATATTTTGATTTGCTGCTCAAAAAAAAAAAAAAAAAAAAAAAAATGTATTATTATATATTATGTTAAAACAGCAGGTTTCTTTGATGAATAGAAAGTTCAGAAGAACAGCATTTATCTGAAATAGAAATCTTTTGTAACATTATAAATGTCTTTATCATCACTTTTGATCAATTTAAAGCATCCTTGCTAAATTCATTTCTATCATTTCTATGATTTAATAAACGCTGATCTTTGGATCTTTCTCTTGATCAAAGAATCCTGAAAAAAAAAGTACTCAACTGTCAACTGTTTAAAATATTGATAATAATTATACTAATAATAAAATTTGAGCAGCAAATCAGCATATTAGAATGATTTCTGAAGGATCGTGTGACACTGAAGACTGGAGTAATGATGCTGGAAATTTAGCTTTGCTCACAGAAATAAATCACATTTTAAAATATATTCAAATAGAAAACAATTGTTTTAAATAGTAAAAATGTTTCAAATTTTTACTGTTTTTGCTGTACTTTGGAAGAGACTTAAAAAAAATTAAAAATCATAAAAAAAAAAACTTTTGACTGGTAGTGTATATATATCTGGTGTTGTCCATTGTGAGTAACATATTGTGTGCATGAAGTAGAAACATTAAACATTAATTTATTAATTGAATTATTTAATTAATGATTCATTTAAAAAAAAAGCTATAAGACTACTAAAACATACTTGAAAATCTTTAGATTTGTAACACTACAACTTTCACTTACTAATCACTGCTTTTCTCGATTTAACCGTACGTTTATCTTCATATAAATGTAGTAAATAGCTTATATCAAGCAATTTGCATGCAAATGTGACATCCGTAAGTGTTACAATTATAAAAAGAAGGGAAAGATTCCAGAGACACCACAATCAGATCAGTGTAAGTGGCCTTATATACATAGATTTGTCCTGGAGGATGATGGAAACAAATCATTCTCTTTGACTTTAAAGGGCTTTATGAATGTAAAAGGCTTTTTTTGAGTTGGGCAGATTAGATGAGCTCTCCGCTCCTCTTCATAATGTGCCTTTAGCTGAGAGGGGCGGTCAGGCCAGACAGTGGCAGCATAGGATAGTCACACTTCATTAAAGATAAGAGCTCTCACCCCTACGTTTAAGAAGGATACTTAACTCACTGTGACCTCCCTGCTGGGTCGCGACCTGATCACACTCTGGAGTGTCCAGACCCTGTTTGAGCGGGCAAGTTCAAGAGGTCAGACTCCTGTTTGCAGGACGCAAAAGGATCCGGCCCGAGCCTGTCTGTTCGTCTGAAGTTTCCATCAGATCACAAAGACAGTTTTGTAGAAAACCACGGTCGTATTCTTCAAAAACACACATAAATCTAGTGAATGGAGTGCAGTACGTTTGAGGCATTCATCAAATTTAAACGACAAATAATCTACCATGAGAAAAGCTGAAAAGAGCGTCTGTGTGTTTGGATTGAAAAGTAGGAGTCTGCTGAGTAAAAATGCTCATATTTTGCTACTTTATCGTGCTTTTTAGTAGTAACCTAGAGCAGAAGCTAATTATTCCTCACCTATGTCATTTCTTATTTCAAAATAAAACTGTTTATTTCAATGTTCAAATTTTGAATCTCAGATTTGAATATGACAAGATAGTATTTACTTATTAGATTGTTTTTCTTAAAAAATGAAAAAACTGAATAGAATGGGTTCATTTTTAAGAAAATTGCAATTTTATCCCACCACAAGGATGTCAAAAGGGGTAATCAGGAACCCAGCAGGATCTTAATTTGGGTCAATAGATCTCGATATCAGTTTAATTTCCATGGTGTTCTGTGCAGAGCAATGACTCCTTTACTAAGGATTTGCCTGCTATTACATTTTTGCAACCTTAAAAAGCAACTTCAGATAGATTTATAGGTCTTAGATTGCTGTATTTAAAAACCGTTTGCAACAACTTTATATATATCTGCGATATTTTTCAAATCATTTTGGATGAAAGCCGATGCTGATACCAGAATGTTTCCTTTTTTGTTTGGAAACAACCCCAAGTCTGTACTGTGCAAAGATTATAAACAATTCTTTTAAAAAAAAAACAAAAAAAAACAAACGTGCTTGTTAGATATAAATAAACAATAATGAAGGTCTTTTATAATGGGAGTACATTGAAAGCTTTATTTATTTATTTATTTTTCAGACTGATGCAGTGGTAACCTTAACATTTTATTTGAAGATTTACCATTTGTAGATGGTTTAAAGCAAAAATGTGTAGAGCTTGTATTTGTGTTTTATATAATCTGTTTGAAAAAAAAAACATATATATATATATATATATAATATATATATATATATATATATATTGCACATTAATGAATAAATCTGTATATAGAAAAAAATATTTAATTTACATATAAAACATAGTTGTGATTTTATGACATCAGTTACTGCTCTATTTAATCAGAAACACAATTGTAATGTTATTTGTCAATTTTACTTTCATTTTATTACATGGAGGCCAACAACGCCCCTAAACAAATAAAACACTTTTTTCTTTTTTTTTTTTTCAAACATCCATTTATTTATTTTTTATATTGTTAGGTTCTTTCTGCCACTAGAATATGTGTTGGACAGAATTCATAATTGCCACTTCATTTGCAAGATAAAATGTAATTAAAATATTCATGAGCATGTTGCAATGAAAACATGCACTTGGGTTGATTTTAGTCCATGTAAATATTATTTAAAAATTATTAAAAAAGGTTAAAACGAAGCTACCAGACAAAGCTGGATTGTTCTGCTATTAGACACTTCTGGTAATGGAAGTTGCTTTTGATGGAGTTTAATGTTGCTATGGGCCAATAGGTCAATGTCTGGGCTTCATGTCTTTGCACATTATTAGTGCAGGGCATTGCATTCCTGACTTTTTAAGCTGTATTGGATTCTCTACAATCACTTATAGGAAATATGTGCTACTTTTCCGTTGCTCACTCTAATCACGGTCTAAAGAAGCACCCTGACATTCCATATAGATTTATACATATTAAAGCAAGATTCATTTGAAATATCTTTGTATTTAAATGACAAAGACAGGTGACACGTCTGCTTTTAGGTGATAAGGCATTTTGGCACTGCAGAGGACTATCTTTTCAACTGCTGTTTACCAATAAGTGTCTAAGACGTCTACAGCTCGCCTTGATCGGCCCCCACATTCCTGCTCTCCTTAAGGAGTCCCCTCTAACATGAGGGGTTCTTCTCCACTACTCCAATCCATCTCTGCAATCCAGCAGGCCTCCTACTGCGCCTCCTCTAAAGCCTGTCAGAGGGGGAGTCTCCAGCTGCATGCGCTTCTAGGCATGTGAGTATATACTTGTGCCTTCAAATATAAACTCTGTTTGCTTAGGAATTGCAACATCTACTTTTTAAAACTGCACATGGGAGAAATTAAACTCCAAAACAATGTGAACATGAGATATTATGCATGTCGCAACATGGCAATGCCTTCACTTTCACCGAGAAGTTTGCAATACTTTTCTGAGCGATCACATTTGGAGTTTGATCCAAGTTTATGCTGGATGAAGAAACATGGTTTAAAAAAATCTGAGAGACTTGTACTGAATTAGACATTCTATAGTTCAAACATTAGAGGATGGTGCTAGCACCTTAGTACCTTTAATGCAATCTAAGTCACTTCGAATAAAAGCATTTGCCAAATGCATGAAAATGTAAAATTAATAAGCCATAAATTAGCATTTTGGCAAAAGGTTGCGCATAGACAAACATGACTAATTTTTACAGAAATATAAAATGTAGTTGAATTTGATTTTTAGATTATCCAGTATCAGCTGAATGTTTTTTTTTTTCTGTCCCTTCTTATTCTATTTTGCCTTTTTGCTTTGCTATATAGTAAAATTGACAAAAAAAAAAAAAAAAAAAAAAAAGTTTACTGTTATATTGCAGAACTGTATTGGGTTTAAGTCAGCAAAAATGTTTTTAAAACATTAAAATGTCATTAGTTTTTATTTTTATTTTTATTTTAATCAGTTATTAATTTTTAATTTTCCATTTTACTTTATTTAAATCAATTTTGTTTTTTTTATTTTTTAGCAGTTTTTCTTGAAAAATGTTGCCTTGGCAAAACATGAAGGTTTTTTTTTTTATTATTATTGTTATATTTAATGTTTATATTTAGTGGTGTATTTTATTTAAATTTATTTTATTATTTTATTTTACGCAACGTTTATTTTGTTTTCATGGTGTAAGTAAATTTTTTTCATGGTTTAAGTTAACTGTAATAACCCTGGTCAACACTGGTACTATCCATAAATAGTAAAGAAGGGCTAGTAAATAGTTTTATTTGAAACACTGGTGGCCATGAAAAGTTCAGTTTGAGTTTTTGATTTACTTTTTGATATAGCTGTCGACTTAGTCTTGCTTCTTTAACTGAACTGTACTGAACTGAAATCTGTAATAAAAATTAGTACCTTGAATGTAATCTAAGGCACTTCAGATAAAAGCATCTGCCAAATGCATGAAAGTGTCAAATTAATGAGCCATAAATTACCATTTTGGGAAAAGGTTTTGCATAGACAAACACCACTCATTTTTACAGAAAATGTAAAACGCACTTGAATTAGATTTTTAGATTATCCAGTATCAGCTAAAGCACTTTTTTTAGGCTTTATACTGTAGTTTAACATACTTTTTTGTCCCTTCTTATTCTATTTTGCTTATTTGCTTTGCTATATAGTAAAAGTGACAAAATGCAAAAAAAAAGTTTAATGTTATATTGCAGAACTGTATTGAGTTTAAGTCAACAAAAATGTTATTAAATCATTAAAATGATATTAGTTTTTGTTTTTATTTTAATCAGTTTTTAATATATTTTCCATTTTTATTTATTTAAATAAATTGTTTTTTATTTTTTTAGCAGTTTTTCTATTTTTTTGATATGTCTATATAGAATTTATTCATTTTTATTCCGTTTTAGTTACCGAATTAAACTAAATCAAAATGAGAAACACTGCCATGTCAAAATATGATTTTTTTTTTCCTTCAGTCAACGTTTATTTTACTTCAGCTAATGAAAATGTGTAGAAATAGCTTTATTTAAAACACTGGAATAGGAGGCCATGAAAAGTTCAGTTTGAGTTCTTGATTTAGTTTTTGATATAGCTATCTTGCTTCTTAAAGACTCAGATATTTCCTCGTGTGTATGATCTGTGCATTTCATGTGTCTCTTTCCTCACAGAGAGAGAAACTGTGAAGTTAAACAAGCAGCGGTCCTGTCCACACACACAACTCTTAGCACACTTTCACTCTCTTCGTCTGATAAAATAATTCTGCTTGGGAAGCAATAACACATTGTGATAATTCTCAGCAGATGTGAGCATGCCTTAGCAAGTTAACAAGAGTCTGTGGGGAGCGTGGACAGCGTGAAGGAGAGAGGAAGAGGCCTAACAGGCTGCGGTTGTGTACCGGGTTCCCCAGCACTTCTCAAACCTGGCAGCAAAGTCTGGATCTCATCCAGTGTCTATATACACACTCGCCACAGATCCAGCACAGGTCACTCGATGACTTAACAAAGAATGAAGATTCCTGGAGTTGAGAAAACTTCAAAACACAGATACATAATCGCATGTTCTGGTTTTATTTCAGGACTAAAAGAAGCAAGTGGAAGAATCTAAATATCAGATGCATTTTCTCCATTTGCCCCATTGCTTTTAAGAAAGGTGCTTCTTAATCAAGTCAAGAAACATCTAGTGCAAGTAACCAGGTGAACAAATATGATTCTTTAAGTGCTGTTCTTAGAAAATGTTCCAAGCAGGATGTAAAATCGATTTGCACCATATTTTCTGATATAGTTAACCTATATCGCCTGCTAGTGGACATATATTCATTTACACATCATGAGGTGAATTTCTCTTCAGTCCAATAACATGGTAAAAGAAAATCGCGCGTGTGTTTTTGCTTTATTTTTGCGTTTGAAAAAATCGAACAACGCATAAATAATCCACAATTGTTTAAAAGCTTTATTTCGTTGGTTTAGGTGGCTATTCGATAGTTATACATTATTGTCATTAAGAATATTTTAGATTCTTTGGGTCTTTTTTAATTATCTTTCCACTTTACGTGGTAGTAATCTTTTAGAACCACTTTATCCACTCCTTGTTCTTAAAATGTTCAGATATTACAAAAATAATCTGTTTTGTAAACTTTAAACGAACCATTTTAGACAATATTCCGGAATGCTAGTTAAATATGTTTAAATAAATAACAGATATGAAGCTAAAATATATTCTCTAAACAAGCGACTCAATGGTTACCTATAAATTATCCACGCTCAACTCAACCGGATATTAACTTTAAAGTTTCATGTTTTCATAACATTATCCATGACATCACTTGAAAGAAATCTGGAAAGAAATCTGAGCATTTTTACGGGCATGTCATTGCTTTCACTTTTTGGATTCTAAAACGAACTAACATTAGATCTGCATAGATAGCAAAACATTGCAGCTAAAAACCGAGGTGCTTTCTAACAAACTCAAGAATCTTAATTTTATGATCATATTTCGTTATATGGTCTGAAGAGATGACTTGTGCGCTTTGGTGAGACAAACAGCCTGTAACAAAAGCATGCAAGAAGAGAGAAATGCCAGTTAAGCAGTTGCGTAATTTGTGAAAAAGTTTGTTTTTCTTTGACTAAATTCTAAAGTTCTGTTTTATTTTTAACTGCTAGTTATCTGTATTCTGCACCTAATCAGCAGTGCGTCTCTGACCCGTGCGCAGCTCACCAGACCCGGACACTGAGGGTCAGAGCTCCGCTGCCGGGCACCAGGTCCTTCCCTACCGGCGCATCTGCATGTGAAATCGCCATTTCACCCCGCCACACTCCCTAATTGTTGTAAAAATTATTTGTGAAATTGCTTTCCACCAGGAGTGTTCGCCACGGCAATTTCCACACAATCTCAGCGCACGGCGGTCCCACAGAGCTGAACACACGCACAGCCATTCAGCCTAAAGAATCTGGAGGGTTTTGATCATATGTGCTGTTATACGACTCACAAATCTCACAGAAAAACAGGTGAAGCCACTTATACTGTTAAAATGAAGTTTTAATTACAATCACAAGGGTTCTCCGACCATAAAGAACATTATCACCATAATGTTCTGGTGTTTCAAAGTACCTAAAAACTAAGATACTAATCTGAATAGCTTCTGAAACATTATCTTGTTGAATCTCTGTAGAAACGTATATTCAACTCTAAAACTCTATATATAAATGTTATTCCTGCTAGGAAGAGGGTTCTTTGTTAAATCTGTTTAAAAAAAAAAAAAAAAACATTCAAAATCCTACGTGTTATTATTAATGCTAATATGAATTTTTCTTTCATTAAACCCTATCACGTTGTGTTGATGATTGATTTCCACATTGAATATGTCAAAAGTTTCAGTCAAAATCTCTATATCTTCCTTAGGTTTTGTGCATCATCATGACCCTCTTTGACCTCTGTCTCAGGTAGGTGTGCAGTTTTGGATACACTCTTGTTCCTTCTGTTCTTCCTTCACGCAAAAATAGCGTAGTCAAGGTCACTGATGTTCTTTTTTTATGCATCAACACTGTAAATTGATTGATATCGTCATGTTTCTCTATTTATGCACACAGAAATCCCTTTCAGTTATTTAATGATGATAAGCAATGCCACACCACGAATCTAAAAAAAATAAAAATAAATTAGCCGAAATGCACGATTACAATCTTTTTGCAAAGGACTGCAAAAAATATTTCTAGGGTCACACAGATTTCCCACTGCAATGGCACATAAAAACATGCTGTTTATTTTTAATTCCTAGAGCTTTTTGTGGCTAATAATAATAATAATTTTAATATAATAAAAATTGTAATACAAATAATTATTTTATATTATATTTTGTCATGTGTCAGAGAGAAATTATAATGTTGTGTCTCTTCAGTCTAGAGAGTCCAAAGCATTAAACTGACGTTTCAGTTCAAATGAGAGATGAATGAAAACTCTTTGTAACATTTCCTGTGTTGACTTAGAGAGAGAGTGGGAGGGTGGTGTATCTGTCTGTCTGTCTGTCTGTCTGTGTGTGTGTGTGTGTTTTCTGCAAAGCTCCTCCGGATTGGACGGCAGGTCTTGGGCATTACCCTTTCTCTCCATGATGAATAAAAGAGTGCTGGAGAGCCTATCGTTACGCGCGCTTCCTCCTCCCACTATGTGCGCCAAAGTTGGCCACTTAAACTCCTCTCAGGCAGCAAACAGGAGCTGTAATCAAAACTAGCAGAACCTCTCACTAATATTTACTCACAGTTGCTTCAGAGCACATTTCATGCTTTACTCTGCTCACCCTGCTGTTGGTTTTTGGTATCCACTCTAAGAACTTTTTTCTTCTGCACACTGGGCATTGTCCACTGGTGCATGTGTATGTGTGTTTGGATTTCGTTTTAATTTTTTTTTGGACCTGCTACAGTTTCCACGGCGCAAACAACACTGGAGATTTCTGTGTGATTGATTTCTTTCATTTATTAGCGAGAGTTTAAATTGTTTGGGAGTAGCTGGAATGGCTACTTTACCAGGAACTGTTCCTCGAATGATGCGGCCAGCACCAGGCCAGAACTACCCACGAACCGGATTCCCATTAGAAGGTACAAAAACTTATGCTTTTCTTATTGTTATTAATATTCTTATTCTTAAAAATGAATAAAACACCATTTTATCACATATTTCTAATTGTAATTTTCAAACATAAAAAAAATCATTTTGGATATGGTATGTCAAACACACTTTCACGCAATGGCGATAGTTAAAAAAAGAACGAAATTATCGGCTTAAATTGAATTGAATGAGTAATTTATATGACCAAACAACAACTTTAAAAAATAGCAGAGATTATAGTTATGAAATCAGTTGTTGTAACAATTGATAATAAACATTCTTTTATAATCTTGCAGCGTCCTGAGTAAAATGGTATTAGCATGCGCCGTTCGCGCATTAAATGGGAAACTCTTTCCTAGATCGAGCGAATTCGTGCTTAAGAGCAGTTTGACGAAACCCTACCAAGCCACGAATCTTGCAATCTGTGGGATTTGCTGAAGTATCTCGAAGCAGTGAAGGGAAATAAAACACACAGCTGAGAGCTGGCTCAAAGCATCACACTAATATTTGTGTTGCATGACTGGGAATAATCGAGGTTTAAAGTGGCACCGTCTTTAGTGCCTCTTGAATGGCAATTAGTGTCCTCAAGTGTTACATCCTCTCTGATAGACCGATAGTATAGAAGGATTCTTTCAGGAAAGAAAATGTGTGAGGATGAGATCTTTGGATTAATTCTCCTTCCAGGCTTTGATTAATCATTATTCGTATCTTCCAATAAACACAAAACCTTCAGCGTGAATAGTTTTAAAATCTTCTCTACATATCACGTGATAAATGATGTGATCTGATATGATTAATCAGAATGACAGCATGTAGATTTTTGTGATAAATCCTGTACAAAGCCTGGAGGACTCACTTACAGAATTTACCTCTCAAACTCAATTAAAAACAAGTAAAGTGCAGTTTATATTATGTATCATTTTCCATGCGCAAAACCAGGGTGTTTAACTAAATTAATATCACAAAGTGCCTGCACTGTGGGATTGTAAAGTGTCACAGTCTTTATCTGGCATGATATATTGTTTCCTTTGTTCAAACTTTCTTTTTTGGCCTGAATGTTTTTACACAGTCTCGACGCCTCTGGGTCAAGGTCGAGTGAACCAGCTCGGTGGAGTTTTCATCAACGGAAGACCACTGCCAAATCATATTCGACACAAAATAGTGGAAATGGCCCATCACGGTATTCGGCCCTGTGTGATCTCCAGACAGCTGCGGGTCTCACACGGCTGTGTGTCCAAAATCCTCTGTCGGTACCAGGAGACCGGTTCCATTCGTCCGGGAGCGATAGGTGGAAGCAAACCGAGGGTGAGTGAACGAGTTCAGCTGTGCGCTATCGAAATAAAAGGCATGTTTATATATATATATAAATCGTAACGGGGAGTTTGCCAATAATTATTATGAATTATTAAATATATTTTATTATAAAACAGCAATTATTAAATCGATCTGAAATGTATAGTAGCTAAACAGATTGCGCATGTCTTGTGCTTTTTTTCCCCTACATATTTTTTGTTCTACACTAAAGCAAGTTGCAACACCCGATGTTGAAAAGAGAATCGAGGAATACAAACGCGAGAATCCAGGGATGTTCAGCTGGGAAATCCGGGATAAGTTGCTGAAGGACGGCGTGTGTGACAGAGGCACGGTTCCTTCAGGTGAGGCCTCTTCCGGTAAGCACCATTTCTTTCTTATTGACATAGAGAAGACTTTATATACGCGCTTCACAGCTTCTGCTTAAAAGTGGGAAAAAAAGTCTGTTTTAGAATTACGTAAATAAAACTTAATATATCTACAAAATTTTACATTCACAATCACATTGGTAATGTATGTTGTTTTGATTGTTGTATTGGGCGTTACAGTGATGTTTATTTCTTTTTATAGTTAGCTCCATTAGTCGGGTATTGAGAGCTCGTTTTGGCAAGAAAGATGACGATGACGAGTGTGATAAAAAAGATGAAGACGGAGAAAAGAAAACCAAGCACAGCATCGATGGGATTCTCGGGGATAAAGGTCAGAGGCCGTTACATTTTATCATTGTGTGAGAATAGATGCGAGGAAACGTTGTGCGTAAAAGTTGTGCAACTCTCATGGAAGACGTTTGTTTGAGGTGTGGATCGGTTGTGCTGACAGATCGTGATGGACTGGTGCTATAATTGCTGCTGTTGTTGCAATTGATATTTCATTAGGTAGTTATTTGAAAGGGACAGATGCTGCAGTCCTTCATTCTCGCCAGGGGGAATCTCTGCGCCCCCTTGGCAAAAATGGCACAAATAGCTCTCATTATTCATGCTGCTAGCTGTTCGGTACTTACTCAATTATTTATGTGAGCCCTGACGTCAGGTATTTAGCCGGGTAAATTAATTTGTGTGGCACATTCCATTTCCCTTGCGTTTTAACGACCCCCTAAACGACAACTGACAGTTTGACCCATTTGAGAATCCATGTCAGTTTAAGCTGAACTACATTATACCAGACATGTGGACCCCGTAGAGGTGACTTGCTTTGGCAACAATTATACGAATTATTATTATTATTATTATTATTATTATTATTATTATGTTCTTTATAATATTGTGAACTGTAAATTATCATTTAAAAATATTTGAATTGAACTGTAATACAGTAGCAATCAGAAAATATATTATAGGCTTTATATATTTATTTATAAGTTATTTTAGGTCATATATTTAATATATTTATACTATATATAAAAGCCTGTAATTAAACATAGCGTACTATTATAATTCGAAATCATCGTATTTGTATTATTTCAATAACGCGTGATATATTTTTGTATTTTAGATTTATAGCGGGTCACAATGCGTTTTTGCCTTTTTTCAAACGTAGTTATGAACAATCTCGTTTTAAGCCTTTGTAACCTTTAGACTGAAATACAAAAGAGAAAAGGCTCTGGAGCTGGGCAGCAAAAAGAGTAACTGGACCGGTGACCCCCATTCAGAGATCCCAGAAAAGAAGGGAAAACTTTGTACAAAGGGTAGTAAAAAAAAAAGAGAAAGGCAGATAAATTATTCAGTGCTCCCCGCTGCTAGATAGTTTTGTAATATGAAGGAGCGTTTACAATTGTAAGCTCAACATTTCATGGTGCAAAACGGCGTCTTTTGTGCGGGTTTAGTTGTGCGTAACTGCGCGGTTGGTTTAAGACAAAGTAAAGCTTTTACATTTAGACTGAGTTTCTTTAATAGAATTGGTCTAAAATGATAATGATATTTAGAGATGAATCAATCAGTATGTTAAATAAAAATATTTATAATGCTATTTCTGTTTTCTCCAAATTGTATGACCTAAATCACGCATCAGATTACCTCCCTCATAATTAATTTTACATGCATATTTATACACAAGCCAAAACTGATATTCGTTATTAAACAGATGCATGAAAAACAATCTTTTTGTTGCTGTCCACTGGTTGTGGTTGTTAATTTGTTGGGAATGTTGTGAGTGCGTCATCTCTGGGTTAATTATTCCATAAATCTGTCATTGATAGTGTCTCATCTTCTGCACAACACTGAATTCACTGTTAAATTCTTTGAAGGGATTCTTTAAGTTTACCATCCGGATAACATTTAATAATGTTAAGACTTATTAGAGCTGCTGTGTGTTGAATGGGCGTCTGTGTTGCTGAGGAGTGTAATAGCTCGGAGGCACCGGTAAGAAACACACTGATCCTCCAGCAGCTCTAACGCCGGGGTTTCGCGCACAAACGTAATGTAGAAGAGCTTTTAAGCCCTGATTAAACTGAGCCCCTTTATTTCTTTTCACTTTCATCTCTAAACGGCTCACAGTGACTCGCCCAGGGCGTAAATTCATGAGATTTGGAGTTTATTTTATGTGATCTTTATTTATTTATTTATTTATTTATTTATTTAGATTTATGGGGTGTGCAAAATGCATCATTTATTAATTTGTTATTGCATGTGTTTATAAGGTGTTAATACTATCCAATTAATCAAAAAAGACAGACCTCACATTTTTATTGAGTTGTTTTGGCATACACATTCATTTATTTATTGACTGATTGATTGCGTGTTTATAAGGTGTTAATTTGATTACGCAGTAGACTATCTAGTTAATCAAAAATAAAAGTCAGACCACAAATTTGGTTGACTTGCTTTTGCTTTTTTTTTTGTTTAGGTCTTAAAATATATTATAGACTTAATATACTGAAAAAATCCATGTAATATTTAAACTAATATACTGTTACATTTTATGTATTTAACATTAATAATTTGTAAGATTTTTGGATTGTTTATTTATTTCTTTATTTATTTGGCAGAATGGGTTTATTGGGTCGACTGATTACACAGTTAGAATCTTATTTATTTATTTATTACTGACTGACATAATATTAAACGTTTTAAAAACAAACGAACGACATCAACGTTGTCTGTGTTTCCTGCGCCCTGAGCAGATCTCCAAGTGCCTAACCTTAATAGCCTTAACTATGACTTCCACGTTTGGTTTAGTGGCCATTACAATAATAATAATCTTGTGCACCTGCCATCCTCGTTACGGAAATAAAAAAATATGATGAGCGACAGCAGAGTTAGCACAAACCTGCCAAACTTAATTAGTCTTTAATGGGTTCCAGCCCCGCGTCTGACAGCTCACCTGGTGCTCTTTTTTGTCTGGAGGAGCATCAGTTAAACGCGACCACGCGTCCATTTGTGAGAGTGGCACTGGACACTTCAGCAAATCTGTGGATTACCTGAGCTTTTCAGACTAATCAAACAGGGGTTTAAGAGTGTTGTTATGGGATAATAGTGATAAAAAAAAAAACCTCCAGGCGAGACGGATGTGAGCGATGCGCAGACTCGGTTTTACTGTACACAGGAACGTAATGATATTTTAGGAGAAAACGGAAGTATACTTCTGTAATGTAACATTTCTCCCTATGAAAGAGCACGAAGAGGATATTCTGGAATAGAGCAGTTACGTATAGTTTTGTCGCCCTAGACGCGCACCAGCAGGGCATTTCTCTCTTCCTTCACATTTATATGAAAATAAAGCAGATATACTTTCGAGCCTAAAGCCGCACTGAAAGAGAAGCATAGGGAGACATTTTAAACAAATCCATCTGGAATAGAATATGTTACAGGGACAGAGAGAGAGAGAGAGGAAGATTAAGTGAAAGTAAGGGGAAGTTATTTAGCTATTAATATTTTTTCTCCTCAGGCGTCGAGAGTGACTCCATCTGCACTTTCTTGCAGCTATTTTGGCTGGGCTGAAATTGTGGGAGACCCAAATGTTGGGCAGAGATAACATAACCATCAGAGTGTGGACCATCACTGCATTAAACACGGATTAACCTCTTCTCTCCCGTCACCCTGTCTCTACACAACTCGAGAATTTGACTGGCGAGGGATTTTCTTTTAGTGTATAGAGTCCAGGGTTTTATCCATAAATGAATAGCCTACTACAGTAACAACAATATATATATATGTATATACTAAATATATATCATTTTTATATTGTATACATTTTATATATTTTCATTTTTTTTTTTGCTATTATGATTATTTCTATTTTTTATTTTTATGCTTAACCATTTCTGTTGACAGGGATAATAAGTTGAACGGATATAAGCTCATAATAATATTAAACTGCAGCTTCTGATTATGGACGCTTGCGTCCATTTCGCCATTGCAGTGCTAGTTACTTAAAATCCAGATAAAGGCAGTTCTAATTCCTGGAACCAATCAAATTTACCGAACCAGATGCAATTGACCATGATTTGCATTCAAGCATTGGTGATGGTGACAATTTTTTTTTTTTTTTCCAAAGCCAGAACAACTTTATAATTGTATTTTTTCCAGTACATTCATTCATTCATTCATTCATTCATTCATTTATTTATTTATTTATTTATTTATTTTATACAATATTAATTTAAATTCTGTAAAATTATAGCTTATCTTTTATTTGGTGTCTCTGCTTGTGTAAAATCTTTTTTGGTAGCTTGATAGGATAGTATTTGGGAATTAAGGTAACTGTTACAAGCGCCCAAAGCACGACTGTAACTTTAATGACAGGTGAGGAAATGAGCAATATTTATGATCCAGCCTATATTAGCTACTGCTAAATGTAAGTATTAAAACATGGGCTGATATTTTAATAGCTTTTATTGACTCCGCTGTAATGCTTAATTGGTCTCCATACGGGGATTATAGACTAGTTTACAATGCCCTTTTTTAGACCGCAGACGACCTGTGAACTCGAGACAGGGCCTGAATTTGTCAAGATGTGAATTTTGCGTTTCAGAGATGTTTAAAAATAACCAAAACGGGTAAGGATGATGTGAATGAGGGCTCAGACAGTTAAGGGAAATTGAGAAGCTTATGATCTTTGATCCGTGGATGTCTTTTTCTTATCAAAAACACTTGAGACGACTGCAGTACAAAGCGACTTCATATTACTCCTTGACTGTTCATTAAATGCGGTTTGCCATCTGGGACAGTGTAAATCTCTGCGCAGATGTTATGGAGAATATCGTTCTCTTATATCTGAGAGAATTCTTGTAATTCTTGTAATAGTGCGGTTTTCACTCCCCAGCTGTTTCACTCCCCAGCTGAGTGCGCAGCAGACTTTTACTCACATAAACGCTGTTTTATTATCTGGTCCCGCTAATAACCAGAGAGGATTTCATTTTTCAACTTTTCAAGGGCTTTGGAAACCAAATGTAATACATGAATCACGCATAATATATCTGCGTAGTGTGCTCGGTACTTTGTGCGTAATTCCCTCTCCGTGCGAGCAATGGATATTGTATTTGGTGCGTTCGTATCTGGTTAATGTTTGTAATGGGGGTTTAAATACACAATTGATTCTGACATGTAAATTGTCATTTCCGTTTTAGCCATTTGATTTGTGAGGGCGGGTCACACTTGACACACACAAGCTGTGATACAGGCCTCATTAAACTGTGTGTGTGTGTGTGTGTGTGTGTGTGTGTGTGTGTGTGTTTGGGGAGGGGGTCTGAAAATGCATCCAATGCATAGTGCACAATTGTGCTGTTTTTTTTTTTTTTTTTTTTTTTAACAGATGAAACATTAAAATCTGTGCTTTTATTTGCTAAAATATTTTATTTTGTTACAGCTGAATTGTTGCCAGTAACACATGGATATGACAGACGGATTGTGCTTCAAAACACACAATAGTTCTGCGTTCCAAAAACAGTGCGCAACATTCTTAAGTGCAGTGTAAAAATTCTAATTTATGTGATAGAAACCGAGGTGTTTATGCCAAATAATGTGTCAGAAGACATGCCTATTGTATTGAGATTATAATTTAAGAACCGTATTCTTAGGATTATAATCCAAACTTTAATTTATATTTGTGCCATCGAGAATATAAAAATGCGCAATAATTGTTCGTTCATTATTTTTAGGCTGAATTGTTCATATTGCAGAATCTGTTCCGTTATACTTTACACATTTGTTTTCAATCCTTACGCACTCTTTTCCAGCGCGGGCGTGTGGATTTAAATAATGGAGCGTTTCAGTCCCGTTGGTCGGTGTTTTAGAGATCCGTTCAAGTGGCTTTTAAGGAACAATAGAGAATCCCGGGATGCGGTAAATGGCAGTGACCGGTAACCTCTCTCACACTCGGGCAGGTCATCTCGCTTCACTAAGCACAGCTTATTAGAGCTGAGAAAGTCATCTCAGCAACAAGTGATACACCGAATTTATAGAATTTTACATCCGAAACTCAAATCGCCATGACTGATGAACATTTGTTGGAATTACTGCTATTGAATAATTGCTATAGGCTTCGCTTAAATGCAATAATATGAAATATTAATCAAACGAAAACAAAACAAAGAAAAAAATAATTATAGTAATTATTGCAATTAACTTTATTATGGAACATTTTCCCGTTAATTATTAATTATATTGTAGTATGTTTTTATGTATTACTATTATATTTTTTTAATAAACTGAGTGCGGTACATTGTGTTTGACTCGTAACTCAAAACTTGACCAGGCTTTCAAAGACCGAAACGAACGCGTTGAACTTGTCAAATCTAATTAAACGCTTCCTTCGCACACAGACACAAACGATTATGTATTTGAGTGTTTTCTCTCCTGTATTATTATCATTATTAGTAATAGTTTTTGTTAATAAATGGAGATAGTTAAATCAGATATTTTATTTATATTTATATATAGATCTTTAGACGTACATTTACATTTTATTAAATGCATTTAATAATATTTTTAATATTAAATATTATTAGTAATAAATATTATTCTGTATTTTACAATCGGAGGACGAAAGGCGGAGCAGAGAGCCGTTTTGCGTCTTGTATTTCATGGGTGTGCGCCCTGTTAATTTAGCAAGTTTGTGAATTTTTTGGAGTCGTTCCGGACCCCACAGGCGAAAAGGCGAGACGCAGCTTGGACTGTGGCGATCCGTTCTAATTGGGGATGAAATTCATTAGAGAAGACATCCATTTAAGACCTTTAAGTTTTCCACACATTTTAAAGGTATGAGAATGGATTAATGGCTTATAGCCAATACTGAAATTTATTGCCTCTTTGAAATTTGTCCTGCCTGTCTAACGGGTGTCACAGGAAGCACTTAGAAAAATGAACAAATAAATACAGATTCCTCAAGCGTAATATATTTAAAGCGCACGCAGCCATGAATGAATGAAGCAGGTGATGGTTTATGGATGCTTTTTTATATTTTTATAGGCTAATGCAATTTGAAATGATCTCTATCCAAATATCCTATAGGTTGATTTGCAATGATGCTCTTTGTGCATTGTGAACATATTTACTCTCTGTCTGCATCCTCACACTTTGTGTGCGTTTGAATGTGTGTTTTTCTCTTTTGGAATAAGATATGAAGTGATGCTCGGATCATCCTCTCACTTTTGAATGGAGAAGAAATCAATTGTCTCCTTCCCCTTTATGGAAAGCATTTTGTTCTTTTAATTGAATGCTGCCTTTTTTTTTTCTTGTGTTGGGCCTAAGACTCCTCTGAAGTCTAACAGCCTTCTCTCTCCATTGTCAAGAGAAACTGCTCCTAAAAAGAAAAAAAAGAAAAGAAAGAAAAGAGCAGAAGAAAAAAGAACTCTGTTATTTTCTGTCTTGAGATTCAGTGCACAGGCTATTCAGGCCAGTTGATGAACTCCTTCAAAAAGTTTATTAAGGGTATGAAAACAATGTGGACTAAAGCCTTTGGGCTCGCGGGCAGACAGTTTATAAACTAGCGGCCATTGTGCCTCGAAGGCAGATGCATGAATACTTTTGAATGGGGGCTTCAAACTGACACGATGGGGCTGGACAGCAGCCTGTTTAGTGAAGAGGGCTTGTGGAAGAGACGGGCTCAGTGTGTTGTCTGCATTAATGTACATCTGTAGGGACTGGGGGTGAATCCCCACTTCAACACACTGAGATGGAAACGCCACATTCAAAGCCAGCGAGAGCTGCTTTTGCCTCCGTCCCTTTGGAAATTTGTGCTGTGCTACCTTTAAGTTTACTTAGGAGAATCAAAGATGAGAGTCAAATGTCATAGATGCTTTTTGCGTAAATGCATGTGAATGAATCTTGATGACACTAAACAGAATGTTATACATGAGGTGGGATCTGAGACTACTAGTGGAAATGCATCTATTTTGCATTTTATTTATGCATTTTGATGATCATGAAAAAAGAGCAAATAAATACAAATTCCTCATCAATAATATATTCAAAGTGATTTTAAAAGATTGTAATCTTTTATAATTATGGTGCATAAACATGTGAATGAACATGACACAACAAAGAAAGTTATGCATGAGGTGAGGTCAAAAAGTCTGAGGATACTTGTGAAAATGCATCTATTTTGCAATATTTTCTATTTTAATTATACATTCTTTATGTTTATAATGCAGAATTTCTTAGTGTTTACTATGACAAAACCTGATGATCATACATTAATTCATTCATTTTGCATGCATTTAATATGCATATATTTTTACAAATTTTATAAGGTTTATGTTGCTGAATGGTTTAGTGTTCACTATGACAGCATGCACATGATGACAAAACCTGATAGATGATTTGAGATGTTCCAAAGTGCAACTTGTGCTTTAATAAAAGAAAAGCAGAGCATGTATACAATGTCGCATGTCACTCATTTGCTTATTAGATTAAAGACTTATAAATAGTGCAGAAAGTCCTATGCATATCCAGGTTTAAGTGAAACCAGCATTTAAACATGGTCTCAGATTTTTGTACCTTGCTGTACACTGATGTCAAATAACTTTGTCAGGTTTGCAAGCCTGCAATATGAAAGATTGATACAAAACAGCCACCCAAGACTTTTTTCCCAATTTTTCTTCTTTTTTTTTTTTAATCAAATATTAAATTAAAATATCAGTAATCATCCTTAAGAGATCCTAGTTTTTTGAGGTGATCTGCATCAGGGTGCAGCGGGCACAAACAACCCTCGCTTGGCTCCGCTCTGGCAGGTGTCAACATTAGCAACACAATTGGCTCTCGGAGCCTCACCGCAGCGAGACGGCTAACTTTAACTGTGTGAGATGCCATGAAAAGAGGACCATGAAGAGGTTGTGGAGGGGAGGAGGGAGATTATGCTTTGAGACAGCTATTAGCAGGGATGAGGCTTTTCTAAACAAACAGCGGAGAGAAAGAAACCCAAGAAAAGATCAATAATGTGTTAGTTTTCTAGGCTAAGCCATGATGGATCTCAAGTACCTATTTTTTCTTTTGTATTATTATTATATTTTTCATTTTTCTTAGAGATGTGTTTCTTGACATAGGTATTGGCAATCCAATTTGGGTGCAAATCATAAGAGGCGTTTTTTCAGCTGATTATTTGAACACGCTCTGCGTGTTGCATGTGCATTCATGACACATGTAGGGTGAATAAATTGTTGAAAATGTTATATTTTTCAGAGATGCCTAGACTTAACTACTGAGATTTTAAAGAGATCACATATTTTTCTTTTCTATTGTATATTCACCCTACTGCAATGCTTTTTTCTGCGGCACATGACTTTTTGAAAACTTTGAGATTGGACAAATTCTGTAATCACAGGCGGTAATCGGTCACGGTCAGTGTCAAGACAGTGTCGGCAGGTCTTTCCTTTCATTTGACAAAGGTTTTACTCCAAAGCAGGAGGAGATATTGGTAAAGGAATGAGTTGACATCAGGGTTGCATTCTCATGTAAGTGCTTGTGTTGACAAGAAAAACAAGGTTTCCAAAAGTCATTTATCTATCTTTCTATCTGTGCTCGTCTGGTAGATCTTGACCGTGCCATTGGAAAGGACAAGAGTGCTCAGTGCTCTATAGTAGTTCCCATGGGGCTTTGACTCAATGTTTTTCCTAGAGCGAAGGCAATTTTGCTTTAATTGGTTGTTTTAGACTTCTTTCTTGTCACACACTCAGGATAGCTCTCCGAAAACAAATAGAAAGGAAAAGTGTCTCTTGTTTTCTCCAGGGTTTTATGTGAAGCACATCGTCCAAAGTGAGGATTTTGATTGAATTGTCTGGCTTTAAAAAAGAAAAAATACTTTTTGCTGCATATGATGTTACTGAAAGCTGAGCTTTAAATATTCATTTCAATAGATGAACCCATTCACATTTAGTCTTTGTTTTCTCCGGATGAGAAAAATAGATATTTTTCTATTTAGTCTGTTTTGTAGTTTTGTGATAGGCTTCTGTAGTCTGTTTATCATTTAGTAAAAACATGACTTCATGTACATTGTAGATCTTATAATTTACCTCACTCACAGTCTTTACATTTGCTCCATTGTTAAAACAGAAGCATCAATGAAAGTTTGGTCCATTTCACTCATTCTGTTTAAAGAGCAGAACTGGGATTGAAAATAAGTGTGTAAACGAGCTAAATATACACAATTCATTGGTTAAATGTGCCACAGATGTATCACAGCCCAGCATTTTATGAATTAACTTTCTATAATCACTAAAAAATCCTTCTCTAAATAGTAAACAGCGTTTTTGTAAATTGCCATTTTTTTTGTAGAGACTAAGATAAAGCTAGAACATCTAAACATCTTTTCACCCATCCTCCATCTGTCAAAATCATATCATTTTATAAACAAAGCAACTTATATAAAGATTAGCTTGTTTGGCTTTGTTTTGATTGGATCTGGTGTCTCCTAAGATCTGTGTGGTCTATTATATTTGTGGTATATTTATATTTAACCACTGCTTAGGAAAACATTCAGCACGTTGTGATTCCTTGACTGATAAATCAGAAGGGATTCGGTTGAAATGCATGCCATGTTCAGTGACAGACACAACATTGGGGGGGAGAAAATAATTATATTCTGTGTTAAAAGAGTTTCTGTTTGCTTCACAACTCATTTTAGAAGAAAACACAGCATCATAATAGAGCTAAATGTCTAAAAAATGTCTAAATGCCCCCCCCCTGCGTTTCTTCCCGCCTGCCATAGATGTCAAAGTTTTTGACAGTTGGCACGGACACCGGCGGATTATTGTCATCCCCCGTTACACCAAGGCGTGTTAGAAAGTACAGCAAGCATTCTCACTAATTTTATTACAATGGAGAAAATGCCCCACATAATGTGCAACACTAATTAAGTTTAGAGCCGTGTGCCCAGTCGGAGAGCTGATGAATTAGAGCCATTCACACCATGCTCGACTGCTTTAAAATCACCATTAGCCCATGCTACTTACGGCCATAACATCGCCCATTTTATGCTTTTGACCTGCTTTGCAAATGGATTCTTCATTATTTTCGTGTATGTAACGTGTCGCCGCTCATTTTTAAGGCTGTACCGAAAGACAATAAACACGTTCACAGAGTGTTACAAATCAGAAATGTGTTTCGTCTTTCCACCAAGTTAAAAACTACGCAGGCGTTGACCGGTGAGCTTAGAGAGACTGCGAGCGCTGGAAAGCGAGCAATCCCTGCAACTTCAAAGGAAATAGCCAAGCCTTCCATTTTTAACTAATGGGTTTATTTAAGGCGTCCCCTGTCGGACCCTCCCTAGGGGGATGTACACTCTCATTTTGAAATGCCCTTACGGTCCAAAGACACAATATAGAGTGCTGATCTCTGACTTTACCATCAGCTGCTGTGAGCGCGAGCTGATGTAAACTCAGAAAACAGGAGATATTAAAGACCTCCTTTTAATTTCATGTAGTGTCCACTCAATCAAAAGCAGCAAAGTACGATAGTATAGTATATTTGTAGCAATAGCCAACAATATATTGTATGGGTCAAAATTATCTTAAAAAATCATTAGGGTATTAAATAAAGATCATGTTCCATGAAGATATTTTGTAAATTTCTGACCGCAAATATGTCAAAACTTAATTTTTTAAATAGTAATATGCATTGCTATGCATGCATTTGGACTACTTTCTAGGTGATTTTTCTCAGTATTTTGATTTTTTTGCACTTATAGGTTCCAGATCTTTGCCAAATATTGTTCTATCAAATCATAACCAACAAACCATACATCAGTGGAAAGCTTATTTATTCAGCTTTCAGATGTATACGTCTCAATTTTGACAAATAGACCCTTATGACTGGTTTTGTGGTCCAGGGTCACAAATGTGAGAGATCTCAATAAAAACATTTCTCATTCAATTCTTCAGAAGCTTGTACTTTTACATCAACTGTCTAATTTCAATCTGTTTTTTTGTAGAATTTTAGGAGGGATAGGAAGAATTTTAGGGTACATACACTCTCATAAATGTTTTTCATTGGCACTGATAGATCCATGAAGAACCTTTAACATCCATGAAACTTATTCAATGCACAAAAGCTTCTTTATAGTCGAAAACGGTTCTTTAGAATTTTCAAATGTTCTTCACACTAAGAAAAAAATGTTCTTTTAAGAACTGTTCAAAATGGAATTTGGAACCTTTTTTAAGAATGTAGATGAAATGCATTTCCGGTAGATCTCCAGTACATCTCCTGAGCTTTGAAAGAGCAAGCTATGGGTCATCCATGCAAGTTTTGTACCTTCTGGTACTCTGATAAGCCAGGAATAGCATCTTTTGATAAGGATAAACCAGCGGTTGGTTCCGAAATTAGCATCCAGAATTCTGCCCAAAAAAAGTATGGCAATATCCCCCTCCAGAATGAACTCACACTGAGTTTTGTCTGTACTATATAACCACTTTATGATGAAAGAATTATATGCCTTGACTTCGGAGCCGTCCTTCAGGCACATATCTCAATCCTTGAGCGCATTCCGTCTCCTATATACCTAAACTCCATCCTTCTACATTCTGGATAAAATAAACAGGCGCTTCCCAGAGCTCAGAGTTAGTATTTGATTTCCTGCATTGCTTTTTCCTTTCAAGCCCTCTGAAGGGGCTTCTGCACTGTTGGTATGGACCCCTTGGGTTCCCTTTCTGCTTTGTGGTCTTTCTTAATTTCATTACTTTAGCTGTGACCTTAATTAGCAGGGACCCAACCCCAGGAAACGAAATCCCATTTTGGCAAAAAAGGAAGGTTGTAGAAAACTAAGCCCCACTCCCTCGGAACAGAGGTAGGTAGGGTGACCCTCAAGAAAACGGCTCAGGGAGGCATCCTCCATTTCTCATTTCTCTCGCTCCCTATGGTGACAGGAATTCAAAAGGATTCTGTTCTAAATGTTCTTGCTTCGACGCTGCATGTGTATACAGTGATAAATGGCTTCCTTTTTTTAAATTTCCCCCCCAAAGGATTGATCACAATCAAAATGCAATTTTAACATCAACTGCTAAAGTAAGATATATATATTTGCAAGAATTTATTGAAGGGAATCAAAAAAGCCTTACGCTTATTGTTTGAACTTACACTGTAAAAAAAAAAAAAAAAAACACAATTTGTTGAGTCAACTTATAATAATTTGTTAAACTGCTGCCTTAAAATGTGAAGTTCAGTCATCTCAAATAAGTTTAGTCAACTTGAAATGTTAAGTTGTACAACGTAAGTGACAACTTTGGTTTATTAAACTTAAAATAAACCAAAGTTAAAATTTTAAGTTGAATCAACTCAAATATCTAAGTTGTCACTTAGTACAATTTAACATTTCAAGTTGCATGAACTTTTTTTAAGGCTGACAGGTGACAAATTATTTTAAGTTGACTCATTTTTTTTTTACAGTAAACAATTGCTAGTGAATTTTGCAAATAATTACAAAGAATCACCAAAAAGCACATTGAATTGAACATGAAATTTTGTAGAACTTCAAGTGATTGAAATAGTGTCCTTGTAAAACACTCCAATATTTTTAAGATTTGTACATTTTTAAAACAAACAAAGAAACAAAATTGTTATGCAGAATTAAAAAGTAATTTTCATAGAATGAAAAATTGCATTTTTCCCCCCATTGGTCTCAATCAGACTTGAATACAATGTTTATATAAAAAAATAGATACATACACTATAAACAATTGCTAGTAAATTTTACAAAAAATTACAAAGAAGAAAGTAACATTGAGTTAAACATGAAATTTTGTAGAACTTCAAATGACCGAAATAGTTTTCTTGTAAAACACTCCAATAACTTTTGTTTTTATGACTTTTAATTTTTTTTTTTTTACAGTTTAGAAATGAAGGATAGGATATGACATTTCTAAAACAAAAACAAAAATGCATTGTAACATAAAATAAAGAAAAACATTTAATGTAAAGTCACTAATCAAATGTAATTAAAAGTCAGTAAAATTGATCACCTCTCACTAAAATATGAATTGCAATGAAAAAAATAAATGTAAAAGAGTTGCATTTTTTTTTTCCATTGGTCTCGATCAGACTTTTGAGCACTGCTGTATATTTGTATCGATGTTTATGTATAAAATCCCGCCATTCTAGTCCTTCAAGCTCTCATATTTTTGGCACGCCTGTCCCCTGGCGCTGGGGCATAGGGAGTCAATATGTCAGCATTTATCGATACCCCACTGAGCTACGCGGGGTTGTCAGGGCCCTATTCAGGCTCTAATGGCCCCCTGAGGTGCAGCGTCTATGCAGGCTGAAAGCGCAAAGAGGCCCGGGGCCCAGCCTGTTGTTGGACGTTAGGCGTGTGTTCCTATGGCCGCCCTGCGCCTTCACGCACATGACAAGAGCTATAAAAGACCAACGCCTTAGCTGCTTCTTCTGCCCCTCTCTTAAACCGCTTTTTTCAACCTCTTCTTGAAAGAAAAAAGGTCTAATTGTTTGTTGTGGGAGCCAAAGATTATAGACCCTCCCCTCCTTTTGCTCTTTTTTCCTTTCGTCTGTTTTCTTTGGGCTCGTCTTTCTCTCCGCCGCTTTCGTCATTTCTAAAGGATGTGATTTTTATCCCGAATGTTGTGAAAAGGGAAGCAAAAGAGGAACGATCCTGCGAGACTGCCTTTGACAATGGCAATGAGACACAAGAGACTGTTCAACTAAAGCTCAAAGTGGAATCGCTGACTTCCATTGGTTACTTTGCATAAATATATTATTTATTTGCTACGTTTGATGGCATGAAAAAGCATGCTGAGCAATGAGTTACAGTATGTTAGCATTTGGTTATTTTTGAGAGCAACATAGTGTGTTTTCAAGTTTTGAGTTGTCAAACATTTGTGAGTCTGGACCACAAAACCAGTCATAAGGGTCAATTTTTTGAAATTGAGATTTATGCATCCTCTGAAAGCCGAATAAATAAGCTTCCATTGAAGGATAGGACGCTCATAGCAATGCATATTACTAATCAAAAATTAAGTTACAAAATATCTTCATAGAACATGATCTTTACTTCATATCCTAATGATTTTTGGCATAAAAGAAAAATGTATCATTTTGACCAATACAACGTATTGTTGGCTAATGCTACATAAATACCCGTGCTACTTATAACTGGTTTTGTGGTCTAGTGTCACATTTGAAGCAAGCACGCAATGTTGTGGTGTATATATGCTGGATTAGGCTGACCTACATTATCTAGGTCTGTTATTCTGACTTGCATTGATTGCAGTCTGATGCATTTACCCAACATTTTCAAAGACTTTAATGCTTTAGTACAACTGAAAGTGCATGTAAACACACTTGTTTCTGTGCAGTGTTGTCTGGAGAGCAAATGTAGACTTTTATGAACATCTTTTGCTTCTCAGAAGCTTCTCCTGAAGAAAAGAGATCTTAACAATGCTGCTCAGATTTTCTAAAATGTCATGGTCTGCAATTAAAGGTCAGAGATTCCAACATAAACATTTTTCATTAATTTTTTAAGGCTGATCACTGCCTATGTAACTTGCATTGATTTTTTGAACTTTTTATGGGAAACTTTAAGTGAAACGAATGAGCAGCCTTTCTCCAGATGCTTTTTTAATTGTCAACATGCAATATTGCATCACAGTTGTGTGTATATATAAGCATATGTAATTGTTAATCCAAGGCTTTTCATGGACTTTTTTTTAAATGTTGCTGTTTCGTCAGATTGGCTTAACCCTGTGGGGGCAGGACCGGAAAAGTATGTTTAAGCTCCATCTTCAACAATGCAAATTTTTCTGTCATTTATTTGATCCTGCTGTAAACCCCCCCGATTCTCCACCTCCCTCTCCCACCGTAGGCACACCAGTATCAAAGGTTCAATCCTTAAACAGACCTGAGGAAACACGCTGAGTTTTATATTCAGGCCGCGAGCCAGAGAGATAGCAAAGAGAGGCAGATGGATGTCAGAGATATCAAATCAGATCGCACGGCGAAAACTCGGCTCATTACGGGCTGTTCGGCATTATGATTCCCCTCTCCTCATCCAAGAGTGACAAAAAGTATAATTGCTCTAGTGACTCTCACAAAGGCATGTACAAAATAAACATGTAAACAAAAATTAAGCAGGGACGCTGTTATTTTTGTCCTGTGGGAATGTGGGGGGTTTAGGAAGATGCCGAAGGAGGAAAAAAAAAAGGGAAAGATGTGTTGTCAGTTACACTCAACTGGTGTCATTTGCAGCTCCGAGGCTGGTCCTATTGAATGCCTGTAAAATAGCAAGCGTAAGACTTGATTGTAATTATGCTGGAACTAATATGCTTTTCAAAATGAGCCATTATGAGCTAATGCCGCACTGCAAAAAGCCCTGTCTGTTTTTGTCACTCTGTCTTGGGTAGTTTGCAAGGTACAGCTGATATTGAGGACATTGGTTACGGTATTAAAAAAAAGGCTGCATTGAATTTTGCCGTAATGTTGAGCTAATACTGATTCAAAGGCAATCTTAGCAGATGAGGCAGGAGACGCCTCTACCTCCTTCTCACTGTGTCATGGAGGCTTTTTATTATCCGCCATCCCTGACTAATTCCTGGGATTCTGATGATGTCAAAAGCTGCACTTTGAATTCTGGCTCAATCGTGCTTTTCAATTGTCTTTTTTTTATAAGGATCTTTGACATCCTTTTAGGTTCTTAGGTTTGGTAATGATATATTGAACTCTATTTTCAGACGAGCTGCGCAAATCACTTTTGATGCCGTTGGGTGATATAATTAAAATGATAAAGATAGATCAAGCCGACAAAGACACTGTTTTTAGCTGGGATTTTAGGCAGTTAGTTATTTACCATTACTTGAATGTGTTCCACATACAAAAAGCTACTGTGGTGTATAGCATGGCACAGTGATGGCATCAGACGTTATGATTTTATTAGTGTCATCTCTCTTTTAAGCAGACCCAAGGTGTTTGTAATTTTTTTTACTTAGCCATATGACATATTTAACATACTCAACATACTTCATTTAAAGCCCCTAGAGAAGAAAAAATATGTCTTAAATCACTGTGTCTTACAAATAACAGTTCTAGAACTTTAACATCAGTGGAACTGATTGGACAAAATGTTCTTTATAGTGAAAAAGAATGTAGAACTTTTCACTAAACAATTCTTTGAGGAACTCAAAGACAAGCTTTCGTTAAAGATATAGTTTACCCAAAAATGTTTAGTTTTTTTTATCAAGCACAAAAGAGGATATTTTGAATATACACGGTAAAAAAAAATTCCGTAAAATTTATGGTAAAAAAACGGCTGCTGTGGTTGCTGGAATTTTTTACAGTAGCAGTTTTTTTACAGTTTTCACTTAAATTTACAGGTAAATAGCGTGATTTCATTAACTGATATTATGTTAATGTACCAACCTATTGAAGTACTGAAATCTGTTTTGTACCTTTGTAATACACTGATAACCACCAAAAGCAGGTGGTGATGAGAAAGTCACATGATGAACCAAAGCCCATCACAAACAGCTTTTAAATATTAACATTTATAGAAGGTGCACAGTTTCATTCACACAAACACTAAACACCATCATGGTAACACACATGAAACTGAAATGCAATAAACATTACAATTTAACAACATTAGATGTAACATACAACCCTAATCGCTAAGAAAAAACGAAGAAGAAAGTTGCATTTAAACAAAAAAAAAACAAAACATAAAATTAAAAAAAAATGTAACATAGGTTATTTACTGTAAATTTAACAGGTTTTTACTGTTGCATTTTTACAGTTTTTTACTGTTAAATTCATGGTCATTTTTTACAGTGTAGATTTTTCCGTACAATGAAGGTCAGTTGGGTCCAATGTTTGGAGCTCAGCGTTCTTTAAAATATCTGTGTTCTGCAGAAGAAACAAAGTCATACAAGTTTGGAACATCCTGAGGATGAGTAAATGATGACAGAATCTTCATTTTGGGGTAACTATCCCTTTAAGCCAACGTAAGCTAACGTAAACGATTGCTAAATTGAGCTAAATGTGTATGTTGGCTTAACTCTCTCAGATAATGGGCCCTAAATGGATGAGATTTGGCTTTAGTGATTCATGCATCCAAGCAGCAGAGAACCTACTCGTGACAGTTTATCTGCTTCTAGCCCTCTGCTCCGTAAGGGTTTGCTTCTTAAATGAAATACGATCTAAAATTCGTCAGAGCATTCTGTACACACCTGATTTTGTTGCAAATTAAATACTCGGCACAAAGTCAACATTTCGTTAAAGATCACGTCGGGCCCTGGAGGAAAAAACATTCAGGCTGTAGCACAGAATGAATGGAACGTAATTAGGCTTTAATTGGCTGATAAGTGAGCAGAGGACTTTATCAATATCCCCAGAACCCTCAAATAGAATTACAGCTCGGTTATTGTGAGGCGGATTAGTCAGGATGTACCTTATTGTTTCAAAACAGGGAAGAGTTCTTGTGAATTGACCTCACATCTTCTTGGGCTTAAGTGCAAATTAACTGCTGCTTTTTTGGTCCCCTGATTACTGTGGTTAAATGCAGTGCATTTTAAATAAGGAATGAGAGTAATAATTTCGTATACTTTTAGCCATGTCATTTTGCACTTAAACAGTTGGCTAAGTCACTCCACGCTCACATTAGCAGCTAGCAGGGAACCGTATGCTTGTAGCATATTACGTGTCTGCCATAACCTATCTGAACCCATTAGGGGCTTCTGTTCGCTTGATAAAAGCTAGCATCCCAATCAGTGGATCTCTTCGGGACAGAGACGAGGCCTGTATCGTGCCCCTCTCACTGCTCTATCTCTGCCAGCATCTGTTTCATTACCATAATCCTTTGCTGTTGTCAGGGGGCCTGTTGACCTTCAGTCTTGGGCTCGCAAGACGGCTGAGCTAGAGCTTGTGAGACGGCAACAACAACCTGAGTTTTGTTTCCGAGTTTTGCCCATTGATTACGTGTGTTTTGTGAAATATTTCAATACAAAAGACGTGCGGCGGGATTTGATATGCTTACAGTACGTTTGTAATTAAAAACAAAAAGGCTTTGATGCGTCAAACGTGTGGACAGGGAAAAAAAGCAAAGAGACGCGAGGGCAGGATACGCTGACAGAATCTTGCCTCATGAATCATGTGGCGAAACTGTGCAATGAAACAAAAATCACAGCGGCACGTCTTTCCCTCCCCCTCAGGACGCCGAGGTGACTTTGGAAAGTGATCCGTAGACCACTGCGCCAGTCTCAAGTGTTGTCATGGTGTGTTAGCAACAAATCGCTCTGGCGCATCCTCATGAAAACCAACAAAGGGATATCCAGGATATGTACATATTCAACTTTGTATATTCAAGATTTTGTTCGTGTGCTGGAGTGCCAGGCAGTGTTGTAAAAAAATCAATCTTTATTAAAAGGGGGAAGATGGAGGAATTGATTTAATGAATGCGGACTCATGTCCTGCGGTCGCATGTAATCCATTGAGAATCATTGAGCCAGAGCTTGGGGAGACAAAAAGACATTCTGTGAAGACTGCTCGAGTGGTCTGTAATGATAGTCTCCATATAATCCGCTAATTCCTTGTTTAATTAAACTCCAGAGCTGGTCTGGAGACTGCAGCAGTTTGGTTCGTCTTGAAGCGGTTGTGTTGCAGAAGGGGTTTTTTCCTTCTATTGTTGATGTAGTTGCGCCAAATACGTGCACGTGCGCCAAGAAGAATGCATGTGTAAATAAATAAGACCCTAGTTTGTTTTGTACTTTCCTTGTTATTCCACATGCACCAGGAAGAATGCATTTGTTAATATTCAAATGTGTATACTTGCACCTCTGGAGTTTGGTTCTTTCTAATTTCTAATTTGTAGTTTTTGATTGACATGCACCAGGAAGAATGCATGCCTAAACAATATTTTATTTTGTATTTACCACAGAATTGACACGGACTTGGACTCACATCCAAGAATAATGCATTTCTTGATACCCAATGTACTTGCATGCCCAAAGTTCGGTTCTTTTTCTAATGTACAAGTGTTTGGTGCGCCAGGATTGACATGCACCAGGAAGAATGCATGCTTAAATGTATAAGATGATATTTTATTTTGTCTTTATTATGGACTTTCACATGCACCAAGAAGAATGCATTTGTTGATACCCAACTTGCATGCCTAACTTGCTAAATTTGCAATTTAGTTTCTTCTACTGTGCAAGTATTTGGTGCACCAAAATTGATGTGCACCAAGAAGAATGCTTGTATGGATACACAAACATGCACAAACATACTTGGATGTATGCTTGAATACACAAGACCATAGTTTTGTCTTCTCCATGGACTTCCACATGCACCAAGAATAATGCATTTGTTGATACCCAACTTACTTGCATACCCAGAGTTTGGTTGTTTTTATTGATAATTTGCAATTTCGTTTCTCCTTTTATGCAAGTATTCGGTCCAAAGTTGACATGCACCAAGAAGAATGCTTGTATGGATACACAAACATGCACAAACATACTTGGATGTCTGCAGTTTGGTTCTTTTTATGGGTAATCTACAGTTTTTTTGTCTGTTGAGCAAGTATTTGGTGCACCAGAATTGACATGCACCAGGAAGAATCCATGCGTAAATACTCCAGACCATAGTTTGTTTAGCTTTTCCATGGAGTTCCACATGCAATTTACTTGCATGCCCAGAGTTTGGTTCATTTTATTGATATATCTTTTGTTGTGCACCAAAGTTTGGTTCTTTTTGTTGTTGGCGGTTGCATTACGCTTGGGTGTTGTTTTGCCCCCATTGTCGGTTTCAAGTGCACCCAATACTTGCACATGCACCAAGAAGAATGCATTGGCCGATACGCACGGACATACTCGCACGCCCATGCACATACTAATATACACACACACTTGCGCACTCCCACAGGCCTTTTTGTAACCTCTTTTGCTGGCAGCCTATCAGCCATAGAAGAGGCCTGGCAGATGGGGGTTTGAGAGAGATGATCAGGCTCCGGTCTGGCAGAAGAAAACGGAGATGCAGGAAAACTCGTGTGAAGTGGTCCAGGGTGCAGGAACCTGCTGATCAGCAGTGGGCAGAGAGCGCGCCTGATGGCTCAAAGGAGATTTGTCTCCGCCGTGGCAGCTGTGGCGTTGCGGGGGAAGGAGCTCGAAGCCCTTCTTTCTGTCTTTCCCCCGTGGATGATGCAAGACCAAAGGGCCTGGAGCAAGACTCACGCTACGCTGCTTGTTAGCACTCATGCGTTTTAAGAAAGCAAATGTAAAAGTGTGATTTTTGTGACAGGACCTTTCACGAGCTTTCTGCTGCCGTGAATAGATATACAGAGGTGGCTCACAAATAAAGTATGATGCAATTTTAGAATCAATTATCATGGTAATGTATTTCAGTAATATATCTTAACGCACTCCATATCTCTCCTTACAAACGCTTCTCTTGGCTCGCTCGTAGTAGTGTTCGTCTTTGTGCCGGGGAAATACTCCTCTGGCTAAAATGCAAACTGCCAACTGCGATCTGCACTTGTCTTTGACTGCATGCCTGAAAAAAAGTAATGTAAAATATGTTGTAATATATTTCGAACACTAGCTTGAAACACAAAGAGAGGGATTCAATGGCCCAGAAGTCTCATACATTCTTATTTCAAACACTTGCTCTTAGGAGCTAGCCCCAGGCCGCTACAGAGAGAATAAGGCGGACGTGCTAGAGCAAGGTGTCTGGTGTAGATTACCCTAACCCTCGCAGTTACGTCCCCCAGGCCTCTCCAGGGCTCAGTGGCAGGATTATGTGTCTGAAGACTTCTCACATATGAATAAGACCCAATAAAACGGTATCTAGGGCTCCATTGACACGTCGAGATAACGGAAGCATTAATATCGCCGTGATAGCCCGTCTCGGCTTTCAGGATCGCTTTCCGTTGACAAATTCGTGGTATGCCGCTGTACTGGCGACAGCTGAGATTTTCAATTGCTGCACATATCAAATTTTCAAAAATAACTTGTCATTTTTTGAAAGCATCCTACCCTTGGTGCTGCTGTTCAGAGCATCTCAAAGACTTATTTCCAAACTGTGTACGCAGGTAACCGCACTGACGACGGTTCGGATGTGGAGTCGGAGCCAGACCTGCCCCTGAAAAGGAAACAGAGGCGCAGCCGTACCACCTTCACGGCGGAGCAGCTGGAGGAGCTCGAGAAGGCCTTTGAGAGGACACACTACCCCGACATCTACACTAGAGAGGAGCTCGCGCAGAGGACCAAACTGACCGAGGCTCGTGTACAGGTGGGATACGCTCACTTGCAATCGCAACTGACCTTGAATCTATCCGATTGGCTTTTAGACCTCCTTTCGGAGTTGTTTCTTCTCTTGTCAACCAGACGCCTCTGTTTATTGCTGGTGTTTGTTATATTTATTTATCCAGCGGAGACTAATTGTTTGACCTCCCCTCCCCTCCGGGAGCACATCACTCTCGGTCAGATGACAGTTGGAGCCCTGCCCTATTACTTTCACCCCTAGTCTTTGGGACGCTTCCTGACAGTTTGTGAACCCTGTAGTTTTATGTAACATCGCAAAGCAAATACAGTAGAATTATAGCAGCAGCTGCACTCTGAGCTAGTGGGAGACAAAAAGAGGGATGGGGGAAAAAGAGAAGGGAAGAAAGGAGAACAGACAGAATGCATTCCTGATGGATTTCTCATCTCTTCCCTTGGCCGGCGATCGCTTCCCAGCACTTGAAAGCTGGCCGCTACTTGTAAATCCCTCTACATATCAGAAAGGATCCCTCTGGGTCTCTCTGGGGACTCTGTTCCCTGACAACAACATTAATCAATCAAGCGCTTGTAAAAGACTTCGACAAGGCGAGGGTAAGGGGGTGTAGGTTTCTCCAAACTCTCATCCTCATGTCGTCCTCCGTAGATCCCGGGTACTTACGCTTAGGTTCCTCACCAGAACGTACACATCGAAAGGGGAACTGATTTAACATATGTCTTTGTCCTTCTTGGGGCATTCAAGGAACAAGACGTATGTGTCTAAATGGTTGCTTCCACACTCTTGGGAGAATTTTGAGAGATTTATGCTTGTTTTCTCGCAATATTTCACACATGATGTGTTCAGGGGACCGATTTGCATTGATTGTAGGTTTATGTCTGCTGAGCTCTGGTGTATGTGAAAGCATTCATTATTACTTAAACAGAATTACAAAAGATAGAGGTGTCTTGGGAATTTCGAAAGGGAGAAAGGGAAAGCCCCGAGTTAAACAACTACAACTTTACCGTCCATATTAGCTGTGATAATAATGAGCATAAGACCACGGGTGTGAAAACAAACCTCTAATTGGTCAATGAAAAGCAACATGGTTGTCAAACACAAGCATCTTCTGTTCCAGCATGTTATGGCAACCAGAGAGCCACATTTGTAGGTCAATTGTGCATTTCTTGGCCCGCAAGAATCCCCCGCGGGTGCTTGGAGTATTTATGGTAACTGATGTAAATGACAAGAGATAGGACCAGAAGAAAAACCTTGAACAAGCCCGGATAACCAAAAGGACACATCTTTTCCCCCTCTCGCATAATAGGGCTAAAGGGATATCATGTGAAAAGCTGAGGTATTTGAGTCATGGATATAATTTGTTAATGCAATTTTTCTCATAATCTAATTCTGGAACACTTTGAAAATCTCCAAAGGTCAACTCAAACTGAATCTTCCAAAAAGGTCACCCTACGAAAGTGACTTCGGTTAAGCACAGTAAATATTGGCCAGAGGTCTTCAGTGTTGTTTGGTGCTTGCTCTAGTGTTAAGGAGGGGATTGTGGCATATCACTGAGAGTCTATTGTGAAAGTCCTTCCCCTCCCCAAAGCAGCCCCCCCTCCAAATGGGTATTTCATGTGTGGTTTTGCCATTGACTTTTTTCTTAACCGCTAAAGGAGTCAGTCTGGTATAGTGCTCATATAGATTTACTCATAAAAGTGCAGTTCATCATAGCTCACACTTTGACCTCCCATTGGACTGACATTAAAGAGTACTTGATAATGCGTTTAACCCACCCAAAACACTAATTCAACAAGGTGTCCGAGTTTGGCACGAGACCCAACGAGACATTCCACTGCTCAAACGTGCCAATTTATGGCAGCTGCGTTGGCAGAGACTTTTTCGAGTGTTCTAATAAAATATGACATGTTGTTTCATGGCAAGAATGCAGGTCTTCTTCATGCAGTTACCATTAGAAGTTCCCACTGGTTTGGCTTCGGGTATGTCGGCAGGTTACTGTGTAGAGATTCCTCCCAGGCCAGAGCGAGATCAGACCTTTGGCCCGGTTGGTGACCTGCTCCGCCACAGCTGTGCAGACTCATCCGGCAGATGTCAGTTTAGTGGGGAGCGGAGAAGAGGGCACTGGGGTGAGACAGGGGCCAAAAGAGGGGCCTCTCCACCCCTGGATCATCAACTCCAGAACGTGTTAGACAGCCCTCCTTCTGTAGTCTTGGGGCAACGATATGCATGGCAAGTAAAATGGAGAGTAGGGAGGTGCACCATTCAGAATTAAACTTAGAATGCTTTTTAAATTGCAGAATTTGATTTGAATATGAACTGAGGGAGCAAACAGGATTCCGAATTTGAAATTGGAATCAGAAGTATTTAAGTGTGTTTATATTAGATAGATCTATATGTGATCATTTTTTTTTTTTAAATGAAAATGTAATGAATTTATCTTCCTGTAATTCTAATTAGACTTCCTGTGTGGTGTGACCAAATCAGTTCAAATGCACACTCATGAATTTTAAAGATTCCAAGTCTTCCATTTTAAAGTTTAGAATTTTTGAATTTTTGCATTTTTTGAATTTTTGAATTTTAATTTTTTTTAGTTCTCAGTTTTAGCCAACATTTTTGTTGTATTAGAATTGGTGAATGCTTATGAAGTGAATTTATTCCTAAATTGTTCCAGAAGGCTGGCAGTATCTATATTTCTATGTATATATGGGTCATTCTATAATTAGGGGTACATTTAGAATTTGACAATGTGAAGAGAAAAGTTTTCCTTTTTCCCCAAAAAACCCAAACCTTACATAGCTGCTTTGCAACAATCTATATTGTATAAAGTGCTATATAAATAAAGGTGATCTGTAGGAATATGTGCATAAAATACCATCTATGTTTGCTACTGTCCACCATGTTACCTTTACTTGGTAACACAGTTGACAGGTAACTTAGTTGACATTTTTAGTGTTGTGGGCCTATACTTAACATGGAAGCCTAAACTACTGAGCATATGGTATGTTTAGAAATATATTTTCCATAAACAAAACATAAGTTTTAGTTAAATTGTCTTGTTAAAATTTGCAGCAATAATACTTGTGTAACATCATTGACAGTCAATTAATCCACACAGGTTTGCTAGTTTAACCAGTATTAGGGGGAAAGAGAGAGAACATAACTTCCAGTGTTTCAACCATGTGCTTCTAGAGGAAATATCATCATACTGTGCAAATTATCCGAGAATGGGGCAAACCATTTCTTTCTGAGGAGGGGTTTTCTAGTGGGTAACTTAGTTGACAACGGTTTTTCGGACACAAATAAAACAAGTTAAATCACAATAAACACTTATTATTTTTGAAGTGCACACCCAAATGTCTTTATAGCCTAATCTAACTGAAGGCAAAACTATTAAATTATTTTATATATTTGAGGTAATTTTCATGCTTAAATGCAGAGTAGCATGAGCAACTTCACAAAATCGGAAAGCTGAATATCAGGGTTGTATGTGATATGAACATAATTTTTGAACCAAATAAATGGCTTTTTCAAAATATAGTAGTGTGATTGGGAAAAATATAATTGTGTACTAGAAAATTAAGCATTGAGGTTTTATATTAATGAAAATATTGAAAAAATATATACTTCACGGACATGAGACGTACCCACAATTACAGAATGACCCATATATGAGGAATTCTAACTACTGAATGTGTCTTGTTATAGAATAATAAGATAATCCTGGAGAGTTTTTATTTTCAAATATGAATCCATCTTCATCATAACTTCAACACATCTAGTTGGCTCATCCTTCCTTAGATCCACTGCAGTTCTATCTGACAAATCAGGTACCACAATACATATTTCCTCAGACCGGTTTCAGTTCATTTTGATGGTAGTGGGGAGGTTAAAGAGTTGTGACAGGGTTATGTACCCTAGCAGAGGCTTCACAGTCCTACTGCTTTACTTCCACGAGGTGAATGAGCACCACATAAACGCCATGTGACATCTGAAGAAGTCGAGCCACTACCATTAGTGTTACAGCAAACGTTTGCAGGCTGTTCTAAGTGTTAGCTAGGTAAAAAAAAAAAAAAGGATTCAACCAAGTGTAGAGCGTCAGAAAGGCTGGTGGTTGTTATAAATCACCCACAATGAAGTGAATTGCATTCTGTTCTTATTCAGTCTGAAGTTTTTAAGAGGATACGGCAGGCTCCACTTCAGTTAGCAGTCATAAGAGAGCCGCGCTGCTGGCTCGTGTTCCTCTTTTCTGACATAGATCCCCTTTCACAAGCAGAGCGCATTTTGCATGCGGCTATTATAGTTAGCGGAATCTAATAAGGTGTAAATATTTCCCTTTTATGAAGCGTAAAAATCAATTTGGCTGGAAGTTAGCCTTTCTCTACCTGGGAGTTGTGCGGTTTTATAAAGGAGAGGTTGTGTAGGTCATGATATAGCTGAAGATATTTAACATATGAAGTGCGTAGACTATTAATGCCATTTCTTAAGACTTTGATGTTGTCTCTTTATGGTTTCCCTACAGTGTTTATAATACTTTATACGCAAACTATTTCTGTGCTAATATTCCATATAATATTCCAGCAATTCCATGCACCCCGAGAAATCCCATCCAGCCCAACAGGCAACTCTGTTTTTTGAGAGTCTTAGCTTGTGCACCATAAAAGAATAAATAGGATTTATGAAGACTGTAGAGAGCAAAATTGTTGCAATGCATCAATGAGAATGTTCTAACAGTTTCGCATTATTAGAATTTAAATGACTTTCTTTTAGCCGCTTTGTGTTCGTTGATTCTTATCTAAGTAATCCCAGTCTCCTTTTTGCAATTCGCGTTCCCAGTAATGTTAATTAGCATAGCGCCAGACAGAGAGAAAGAGAGCGAGAGAATTCAAGCGGCTGTGGAAGAAAGAGAAAAAAACGATTGTTTGATGTAGTCAACACATTGCTTGTTAGACTAAAGTTGGTTAAATCGCATTTGTTGGTATAAAAACAGATGTCGCCCTTGTTTAATGTTTATTTCTTTGAAACACGAGGTGAATGGCCTGAGACCTTAACAACATTTTCCTTAAGAAGAAATGGGTTTCAGTGGAGACTGTTGTTGTATCCAACACTGTCTTGGATTTACGGGCGACTGCTTGCAGTGACTTATTGAGTGTACACGTGTGAAAGTGTTTTGGTGTACACAGCGGTCTCACAAACAAGGGACTTGCGGTGTAGGAAACATGCCGTAAAAGACAGGAATAAGAAACATTGTGCATGTGCACACAGGTTTATCCTGTTTATCCGTGACAGGTGTGTGCAGTAAACACAAATCTCCATAGATTCCTGCATTGGACACAGGGACAGCGCTGAGGCCAGACGATGCTCTGTCTTTGGGTTTATAGTCCGTAATGATTGAAACAATGCGCACACGACCAGCCAAACACACAGTTTCTCACACACTTCATGATTTGAGGTGTGTAGAAGCTAATTATTGAACTTTGATTAAATGGGGTTACGTACATTTAAAAATAAAAATTTACGCCATTGACTTTCACTGACATTGGTATTTAAAAGACAATTTATATTAAAGTGGTTAACTTTCAGAACAAAAATTTACAGATAATGTACTCACCCCCTTGTCATCCAAGAGGTTTATGTCTTTCATTCTTCAGTCCTTAAGAAATGATGTTTTTTGAGGAAAACATTTCAGGATTCTTCTCCATATAGTGGACTTCAATGGTGCCCCTGAGTTTGAACTTCCATTATGCAGGTTAAATGCAGCTTCAAAGGGATCTAAACGATCGTAGCCAAGGAATAGGGGTCATATCTAGCAAAACGATTGGTTATTTACTAAAAAAATGTATAATTTATATACTTTCTAACCTCAAACTCCCATCTTTTTTTCTCCTTGAACTTCAAAATTGTCAAAAATTGCTGCAGAAGTACCAACCCAGTGTTTACAAAGTGAACATGAAAAGGTGGTCAAACGCCCTTTACAAAAAAAGGTAAAATAGCGATGGCTGATTTTTAAGTTGGATGGTAAAATAAGATAGCAGTTTTTCGACATACCCTAACTGTCTCGAACCGGAAAAAAAAACACAGCACAGACCTAGACAAGACGAGTGTTTGAGGTTAAAAAGTACATAAATGACCAATCGTTTCGCTAGATAAGACCCTTGTTCCTCGGCTGGGATCGTTTAGAGTCCTTTGAAGCTGCATTTAAACTGCATTTTGGAAGTCAAACTCAGGGGCACCATAGAAGTCCATTATATGGAGAGGAATCCTGAAATGTTTTCCTCAAAAAACATAATTTCTTTACGACTGAAAAAAGAAAGACGTACATCTTGGATGACAAGGGGGTGAGTACATTATCTGTAAATTTTTGTTCTGAAAGTGAACTACTTCCTTGAACCAAATTGAACTGGTTAATGACACTATTGTCTTCTGCAGAGCTGCTTTATAGCTGAATCAGATTTGTTTCATAATTGTTAAACTTTGCATCGTTGACACTGTTATCAAACTGAATTGAAACATCATTTGTTTAAAGACTATATATATCCAGTAATATTATCGATTTAATGCTGAAACTATCAGATGAGAACATAACTTGAACTAAAATGAGCTAAATAATGACACTAATGTCTTCTATAGAGCTGCTTTACAACTAAAATTGATTTTTTTCCCTTGTTGATGAATTTTATTAACACTTTATTAGTAGTAGTGTTATTTACACGTTACTAAATGTGACTTGACATTCACTGTATGAAAAGTTAGAAAAGGCACTGAAAAAAGTAGACATATTGTTATTACTTCAAAATATCCAGTCATATAGGTACAAAATGCATGATTTTCATTTTTGGGTGAACTGCCCCTTGTATTCAAATGCATAACTCAGAATCAACCCAACTTCTTTACTTTTTGAATTGCATTTTTCATTATTTCAAAGTGTTTATCCTGTGTCGGCCCCATTGTTTCAGCATTCTCCCTAAGAACTGCTGTCAGTGGACGACGCTGAAGTTCTTCCTCATGTGGTTTTGGTGTGGGCCGGATGAAAACCGTCTCAGTGGAGGAATTAGGCTGGATTGCAGACAGCGAGGGGGGGAATCTGGGACTGTTCAAGGTGACTTTGTGATTGGGTTCCAAATCCAGCTCAGAGGGTACGACTGGAGCGACCCAGAAAGCACACACACATATACATAATCTCAGCAAGGCGCTATGATGACGCATCCCTTGGTGCTATAAAACAGAACTGTATTGATTTAGGCATATTGGGCTTAATGTTTAACTTGATAGAGTCAACTCGTGCACCTCTGTGACGCCACGTTGCTTTCAAAAGCAGCAAATTCACTTAGACAGATATGCTGCACAGGCTGCTGGTGTGATTAAGGCAGACGAGAGTCTTCGCCGAGCACATGGTAAAGCCACAAGATCTGCTGGCTGCGTCGTAAGTGCTCTGACCACAGGGATACAGGCGGCTCACTGAGAACGATGTATCAAATCTCTTTATGAATTGTCATAGCATTATGCGTCTTACAGATTGTGTGGTAATGCATGTGCAGAGATTAGTTTACGTGTGAGGATGAGAGATCAAGCATAAAGCCTAAAAGGAAACAAAGCGGTATTTAAAGTGATAAAAGTTTGCTTTTACATGTGCCTGTACAAAAATTACAAACAAAATCTCTGTGAAGTGGTGAGATTAAATAACTCTTGCTTCAATTTTTTACAAAAATGTGGACTTTTTGGCTGTTTTTCATCTTCTTTTAGATTGGTGGAGCACACTTTACCTGTTTGCACCTGTAGATTTAATTTCCAATACATATCTTAATAGGTGTTTTCTCAAAATTAGTTTTTTTTTTCTCCTGCATTCTTTTTTCTCGGAAATCTCCATGTACACCAGACTTAACAGTTTTATTCCAGTGTAAATTCTGAAGTTTTTTTACAGAGGGGTTTGTTCATTTATCATTTTATTTATATTGCATTTTATTTCTAAAAACATTAACATTAAAATTTAATAATCAGGACAGTCAAATGTCAAATGTATTTTGTATAGCATTGTTCACAATACTCATTGTTTAAAAGCAGTTTTACAGAAAATCACAATAAAATCATTGTAATGGATAACACATTAGAACTGGGCAGTAATATATATAATATTTTAATATAATTATTTTAATGCAATGAAATAAAAAAAATAATAAAAACAGGCAGCTGAGATTTGATATATAGTATTATATGTTGCTTTAAATGAGTATGCTGTATGTATGTAAATAAATTTGGATATAAATGCATATCCAATTTTATATAGTTTTTCTGTTTTTTCATAACTTTTCTTTGCAAACTTTACAGTTTTGTTCCAGTATATATTCTGAAGGTTTTTACAGAGGTGTTTGTTCATTTATCATTTTATTTATATTGCATTTTATTCCTAAAAGCATTGAGTGATAAAAATTCTAAATTCAAAATTCAAATTAAAAAATTCAAAATTCTCTCTGTAAAAAAAAAAAAAACTTTAATATGTCAAAAAAAAAAGAGAAATTTTGAACTTTATTTTCTGTTAATCTTTCTTAATATTTCTGTTGAGGAAATGTATGCAAATTAGTGCATATTTAGTTAGATGATGAATTATTCGCATATTAATATACTATGACTAATAAACTAGGGAAACTATTCACCTAAAGTATTTTTATACTGAAAAAGAAAGTAAAGAAACTTCAGTAAAAACCTTAAGAATATTGATAGGAATAAACTCTAATGTTTGGTGTATGTAAGTGCTGCTAAATGGAGAAAAAACCCCACAGCCTTTAAGAATATGTATTGTAATTGAAATCTACAGATGAAACAGATAAACTAAACACTTGAAAATGTATTTTGGACATAGTATGAAAGCAAAACGTCCAAATTGACCAGTTTATGAAAAACTACAAAAATCTACGAAACGTTCCTCTCTGATGTCACATAAGTAAGTATATGCATTTTGCAGCAGAAGAAAGAAGGTGGAGGCCGTCAGGATGAAAGGATGAAGGGGTGGGTTCAGAGGTCAAAGGTCAGGAGGCACAGCGGAGTGGGACACTTTTGGGTTGGTGGGGGAAGGACACAACCTTCTTCCATTCTTCATAACCTGTTTGTCCGATTCCTAGTAGGGGATCTGTTCGAATCCCACCACATTTCCCGAGCTTCTTCAGGACGCGAGACCATCCTTTATCTATCTGCGACACCAGGTTTAGGCTCAAGACAGGCAGAGGGGGTGAAGCGTCTCCTCCTAAACCCTTTGACAGGATGACGGTCGGGTGGGGGTTTCACTTTCTGAGAGCGTAAAAAAGAAAGATTCGAATCCGACGCTTGACAGATGGGTAAGAGTCATCTTTAGTCGCATCAGACGTTGGCGAGCCATTGAAGTCATCTGAATGAGATGCTAGCTGTTAGTGGCCTGACAGTTTTGCACATGGACAATGTAAGCAACGCTTTGTAAGAAAGAGTCAGCGAGTGTGTGTGTGTGCGTGTGTGTTTTGTAGAGTGTGTCTGCGGTGTCGTTGCATCAGAATAGAGTGTGTCCTTGTGTGCGTACCATGAAAGTGGAGCTCTTAAAGGCACGTTTAAAAAGGGACGCCCACTCTTTGTGGACACTTTTCAGCCTGGTGTATTGAGAAGCCTTTGTCTCCACCTTTCATCTGGACGCACAATGGACCGGCCCGTTTTAAACACAACGGTAGATGAACTGCCCTGACAGTGTATTAAACGCGGATGAATTGCCAGTGCATGGCATAGATCAATGTCCTCCAACCTTTCACATACGCAGGGCTCCGGTCTTGTTCCTGTGAAATAGAGCGGGCTGCTTTCAGAGACACTAATTATATTCATGTTTTGATGGAGGAGAAGCCTCCCTTTAAAATGTGCAAATTGTCCTCATCTTGAGACGACTGTGTGAAGTCAGTCTGGTTTGAATGGACGTTATTTTGGTCAGACATAACCAAAAAAAAAAAACTATTTTAACACATTTTGCCTTTAAGAAACAAATTCTTTTTGATTCTTTTTAATGCCTCTAGTGGTAGAAAAATGAAACACTTTACCTTTAATCCTGCTGTTTTAAATAAATAGTTACTTCAATTGTGTTAGGGGTCATATTGACCCTAAATTATAGGGTGTATAGGATATATTTGTAGCAATAGCCACCAATACATTGTATGGGTCAAAATGAACGATTTTTCCTTTATCATTAGGATAGGACAGTAAAGAATATGTTCCATTAAGATATTTTGTAAGTTTCCTTCTGTAAATATATAAAAACTTAATTTTTGATTAGTAATATGCATTGCTAAGAACTTCATTTGGACAACTTTAAATGTGATTTTCCCAATATTTAGAATTTTTTTTTTTTGCACCCTCAGATTCCAGATTTTCAAATAGTTGCATATCAGCCAAATATTGTCCTATCCTAACAAACCCTACATCATTACAAAGCAATTATTCAGCTTTATATGTTGTTTCACAGCAGCTTTACTGAAAATGATTATAGAATCATTATAATATAACCGATAACACATTAGAACTGTGTGATAATATAGTTATATTTTGCGGCAATACAAGCAGTCAAGCTGTTGAGATTTGCTACTTTATGTATATACTGTATAAATTTGCTACTGCATGTATGTACATATAGTATAGTTAACTATATGCAAGTATACCGTATGTTGGCAGGTAAAGTTGGGCATGCTTATAAATCAAACTTTATATGATGAACTGGATGGTAATATGATTATTTTATGCAACTGAATAAAAAAAAACGGGCAGCTGAAATTTGCTATATAGCATTATTTATTGCTTTCAATGAGTATGCTGTATGCATGTTTTTTGCATCACTCTTCATGATGATTTTTGGTGAATTGCATGGGAACCAGTGGTGTGCACAAAATATGTACAGCCTTTCCAAAACACACATATATGTTGAAACTTTGCATGCACATTCCTAAATGAGAAAAAAAGTCTTAAAATTTCAAGAAAAATCAAATAGTTTAACTAATTTCAAGTTTAAATGTGGGTCAAATTGACCCACACACAAAAGGAAGTTAAACACATCCATAAAGTGCTTTTTTAAGCTCAAAACAACAGATTTTAGAATCAATTGTTTATTTATTTTATATGCATTAATTTAATAAAGTTGAACAGTTGATTCAAGTGTTATAGCTAGCTATGAAGCATTATGTTAAAGATGTGACAGATTTCAGTTTGTGTGTGTGTGTTTCAGACAACACTGCTGCAGTAAAAGTCCTCTAGACTCTCTTTAAAGTGTCCGACAGGTAGATAAACATACTCAAGATGTCTGTGGAGGAGATGTGTGGGCTACCTCCGACCTGTTTACGACCTCTTGTCTCTGATGGCAGCTCAAAGCGGCCTGTTTATACAGATCACAGCTTTAGCCACTTAACTAGAACAACAGGGACCTCAGCATGTGCTAAGAGGCAGTTTCCCATGAGGACGCGCTCTCCGCCACACACATGCCCATGAACCTGTCTGGAAGACTGCTGGTCGATTTCAACTGCATGTTATGTGGATGAAGTCTTGCTTAGAAAGTTTGAAAAAAATTGCATTATCCTCTTTTATTAGGTCTGGTTTAGCAACCGAAGAGCAAGGTGGCGCAAACAAGCAGGAGCGAATCAGCTGGCAGCATTCAACCACTTGTTGCCCGGAGGGTTTCCACCAACCGGCATGCCAACCTTACCCACCTATCAGCTTCCAGAGTCGACGTATCCCAGCACCACTCTCTCTCAAGGTAGTGTACAGTAAAAATACGTAAACTTCTATAGATACACACTAACATTGAAAAGGCTTGTTTGTTTGCAAGTATGCATTGATCAAAAAATTGGTCTAAAAGATTTCTACTTCTAATAAATGCTGTTCTTTTGAAATTTGTGCTCATTAAAGAATCCTAAAAAGAAAATGTATCACTGTTTCAACAAAAATGCAATGCAGCACAACTGTTCATAACAAAGCAGCAAATCAGCATATTAGAATGACTTTTGAAGGATCATGTGACACTGAAGACTGAGAAATGATGCTGAAAATTCAGCTTTACATCGCAGAAATAAAATGGTCTCATGTGTTTCAGATGGCACGAGCACGTTGCACCGGCCGCAGCCTCTGCCGCCTTCCTCCATGCACCAGGGCGGGCTCTCGGCTGACAGCAGCTCCGCCTACGGCCTCTCATCCAACCGCCACACCTTCTCCAGCTATTCAGAAACTTTTATGAGCCCATCAGCTTCAAGCAACCACATGAATCCCGTGAGCAACGGCCTCTCGCCACAGGTTAGTGCAGAGGCCTTTTTTCCAATGTCAGAACGATGAAAGGCATGCTGAATGAACGCCAGCATGGTTCAGAGATCAAGAACGCTGTCGAGTTAAGCTAGTATTCGCTGCTTGTGTGGAAACAGATCATTTTTGCACTAATATGGAGGGATAAAAGTGTTTTTCCTAGTCTGAAAACATTAGAATGATTCCCAAACCATCACTTTACTTTAATGTGATTTCAGAATAAAGGCAGATAACCAGTGAGAAAAGTGAAATTTATGTTGCTTTGGTCATTGATGTTAAAGTAAAGCAATGCATAATATTTCTTTGTGAGTAAGTAGCAGTTGCTTTGTTTTGCTCCAATTTCTTAGTATGTGGATTTCTTGTTTCTGGATTTGTGCTGCTGTGGTTGTGTTTCTGCAAAAAAAAATTCCCAGTTATCCTCTTTGGTCTCCATTAATGAGCATTTAGGGTGACTTTCTCCAGAAACGGTTCTGTGTTAAATACCCAGCATTAAAAAAATTATGCGTATTGATGCAAATCGCATGTAAGGAGTGAATTATACACAATTATCCATCAATACTGGGCAGTCTTGCCGACCCTCACCAACAAGATGTGGCTAACAAGCATAAAATAAGATTGAAATGGTGTGTAAAGAGTTGAAAATGAATTTCAATGCTGCATTTGTCCACAATTACCCTTTCGTTCACACATGTTTTATTGGGGGTTTCCTTTTCTCTCCCCTGCTCTCTCAAAGCAGATTGAGAAACATTCTCGGTATTACCCTCTTTTTTTTTTTCTAGAGAAGAAAGAATTAAGGATTTGGTGACAAAAAAGAGCTTTTCCCCTCGTAACTACAACGTCGGAAGGATAACATGGGCGTCTTACAGTGAGAGAGATTGTTAATCGTGGCACAGGGGCTTTGAGCACTAATGCCTTCGCTCCAAACCTCCGTAAATACCAGCAGACATGGAGGTCTTTTTTCTATTAATGGGAGCGTTTAACACATGGCGACGGAGGTGCTGCCTCTTGCTCAAACACTTTCTCCTAATAAGTAATAAATGTTTTTTTGTCTAATGCTGCGGATCAAATCTGCAGGCTTTAAATTGGGCGGATAAAAATTATATATGTATATATATATATATATATATATATATATATATTTTATTGCTACGTTTTGCACACTGTTGTTTTAAACACTGTATTTCTGTAAATTGCCACTCAGTTTAGTTTAAATGCTTGTTTTAATAGTTTGATACTTTTGTAGATTAATATAAATCGGGGCTACATATGGATTTCTTTACAAAAGCAATAACAATATTTTTAAATATTTAATATATAAAAATATAAATGTTTTATTTTTTGAAAAATGTTTGGGTTTGACTTGATAGTGAAAGACAAGTATGCAAAATACATTTCAATACTGTTTAAAAAGCATGCCAGATTGCACCTGGTTGTGTTATTTCTTAGCTACAAGAACTAAAATAATAATAATAATAATAATAATTTATATGATTATATTATTTTTATTCTATAATAGTTTTATTATAGAATTAATGATCATTTTATTATATAATTACTCAATAATTGTAATACAAATAAAATAATAATAAAATATTATTATTACTATTGTTATTATTATTATTATCACCCACACAAAATGTCAGTGTTTGTTATTAGATTAATGATTTATATATAATATATATATATTAAAAATATATTATACATTTCTCATTTAGGAATAGTGGTTTTGATCACAATAGCTGACAGAAGAGTATTATAAAATAAAAAATAAATATAAATAAATAAATAAACAAACAAACAAACAAATAAATAACTAAATAATTCATACAATTAATCAATAATAATATTTATTATTTTATTTAGCAGTATTTATCAATATTTATATTATTATTATTATTATTATTATTATTATTATTATTACTACTACTACTACTACGACGACGACTACTACCCACACAAAATGTAAGTGTTTGTTTTTAGATTTTTTTTTTTTTTAATATTAGGAATAGTGGTTTTGATCACAATAGCTGACACCCTGTCAGATTATGAGTATTATAAAATAAATTATTATAATAAATAAATAAATAAAAACTTTACAATAAATTTATAAATAATAATAATAAATAATAATAAATGTAAAATAATAATTTATATAATTAATCAATACCCATATTTATTATTATTATTATTATTATTATTATTTATATTTGGGATTTTTAATATTGGGAATAGTTGTTTTGATCACAATAACTGACAGAATATCAGATTATAATTATTTAAAAAATATATAATATATATGTTGTTTTTAATATAATTTCCACTATTTTAATGGAAAATAGTAATAATTAGGAATGTGTCAAAACTTTAAATGTTTGACTGGTAGTATATATTATAATATTTGTCAACTTTTGTACATGCTTATCAAGGCCTTTGACAGGACAAAATTGCATTTTTATTTTCATAATTTTTCAAATATAGTACCTCTGTCTCTCCATGTGTCTTTAGTCCAGATGGGAGAGTCATTGTGAGGAGATAAATGCAATTTCTGACAGGAGAGACAGAGTTCAGTCACAATTCAAACTGTCTGCACAACCACAGCAGGTTTCGCACGGAAAATCCTCATCTCTGTTTGACAAGGTGTAAGAGCATCTGCTGAGGTCATATCAGACATCAATTAACTCGACCCCAACTTTGATTCATTCCCAGCTTACACCTTGTCTAATAAACTATATTATGTGATCAAATTATTTATTCTTTTCATTAATATTTATATGAATATTAAACTTCTTTTACCATTTTGCCAGTTTTTTAAAAGCAATAAGGCACTTGAGGTTGTGTGCCAGTAGCTGTTTAGTAAAAGAAAGCTGGTTGTTCAGTGCAAAGAACATCTTTCCAAAACATCAGATGTCACCTTGCCTCCTGTGACACGGGCAAAAACTGTTTCTCATTTTTTAGATCAAAGATAACTCCTTTATATTGGAACTTCGCAGACAACACCTGTCTAGAGGAGATAGGCGCATGTGTTCGGACGAAAGACCTATTTCTCCAAACGTCTGCTTTTGATGGGCTACTGGTCGCTGGTAAAGATTGACCAAAATGTGTCTGTAAATGGGTTGTGGTGGCCGAGTGGCGGGCGGTAATGGACTCCTGCTGATCTCAGCACAGGTATTGGTGTAACCCATCCAGACAGAGCGCATTTTCCCATTACAGGCCAGTAGAAAAGCCATCCACCAGCGGTTGTTGCTGTCGTAGTCCTTGATTATAAGTTTAGGCTGAGGAGTGATGCAGTGTCAGATGGGGTCTATTAGGCATTGCTCAGCTGGTCTGCAGGTATGTTTTTGGGTTGAGGTGAGCCGTATCGCCCTATTTCATTTTGTCGCACAGCAGGTGATGGATAAGGCTGTGTACTCTAGGAGTTGTCGGGGAAAACACTCTTTTTTTCTTTCCTTCCTTTAGATAGAAGACATTTTTGAAGACACAAATTCTCCAGCTGTGTTTATTTTGCGAATAAGTTACATAATTATATATTTTCTCCCGATGACCCATCAAATATCCATACTGAGATAGCTAATATGCCTCAATGTCCCATAACCAAGCAGAAAATCTCTAATTGATGTTATCTAGAGAAAAGAAGGCAGAAGTTTCCTGTTTCTCTGCAGATGGGAATATAAAGAGAATATCAGCGCCAGAGATGGAGCAAGAGCTGCTCGACTACACTAAAGGTGCTCATGCTGGTTATTATGACTGTCTAAATGGGGTTTTAAGAGTGGTCCTGGGAAATTTGTTCTTGGCAGAGGCGTTTGAGGTGGATTCCACTGCTCTGCCTGACAGGGACACCTGCTGGGAGAGAGAGGAAAACAACATGGCTCTGCAAGAACCACAGACAGCTTTCCTAATGAAAATATAATTTTATTATTTCAATTCGTTTGTTCATTTAATTTCATTGTTGGCCTACTGTAAAAGGAATGCCATGGTAATTTTATTAGGTATACCCTAGTGAAACATAAATATACTAAAATGAACTTAAAATACATTTATTTTATGCTAAGTACAAATACGTTTACATATTTATGTACTTAATAAAAATACCCTGCAATTGTACTTTTGGTATACTAAACTAGTATACTTAAAGTCTGCTAAATTAGAACAACTAATTTAACTTAAGGCACTTTAAGTGTGCAGAAGTAGTGATAAAGGCCAACTAAAGATATACTTAAGTTTATTTGATTGTGCTAAAGTGGAACTATTGTACGTATACTTTAGGTACACTTGAAATATTTTGCATTTGAAGACCGATATTATTTAAAGATCATACAATCTTTATCAATAGTGACATTAAAATGGCTTAATATTAAGACTTAATATTAAAAAAATGTGCATTGTGCACAAGTAGTCTTCCAAATAAAGTTGAATTATATGTTTTATATCATTAAGTCTTGAGTGATATGCCAGTAAATATGTAAATAGATATAAACTATACTTATTTTGAAATAAATGTATTATAATATATTATTTTACTTTTTTTTTTGTTTTTTTTGGACATATGCAGCTGGGATAACCATGGTATTGTATTGCTTATAGTGTAAACTATTGTTAACATGGTATATTTTGGTTGAAAATACACTGAGGACATTTAGAATCTGTTTTGCAATGCTTTGGTTTCATGTATTAAAAGCACTTTGGTGACCCTAGTGAAAAATAAATATACTAAATGTATTTGAAATACATTTATTTCATGCTAAGTATGCTACAGATGCATTTACATATTTATGTATTTAATAAAAATACCCTGCAATTGCACTTTTAGTACTGGTATAATTAAAGTGTTAAATTGGAACAACTAATTTTGTACTTAATGCACTTTAATTGTGCAGAAGTAGTGCTTAAGTCAAACCAAAGATATACTTATACTTCAGTGTGCTAAAGTGGAACTGTTTACTTACACTTTAAATATCTTGCATTTAAAGATGGATATTAAACAGAGATCATACAGTCCTCATCAGTAGTGACATTAAAACACATTTTAGGCTTAATGTTAAGAAATGTGCAAGAAATGTGCATTCAACTGAAGTTTAATTATAATTTACATCAGTAAGTCTCAAGCAATATGTCAGTACTATACTTACTATGAAACAAATGTATTTTAAATATATTAATTTTTTACTATAGGATACTATGGTACAGTATAGAATGGAAATATCATGATACTTTGACATATAATGGCCAGGATTGTAGAATAGGCTATAACATGGTGTTTACATCAAAGATAGGCTGGTAGCCTGAGTGGTATTACTTTTACCAGTAGTTGCAGAGAGAATTTGAATGTGATGAAATCATAAATATAACACTTGTGCATGTTTCTAGAGCAGGAAGCAGAAGTGGTTAAGGTGTGTGTGTGATGTGTGTAGCTGGTATTTATCACGTTATGGGAACCAAATGTCCCCACAAGCATAGTAATACCAGTAAATTTTGACCTTGTGAGGTCCCAATGAGGAAACAGGCTTATAAATCATGCAGAATGAGTTTTTTGAGAAAGTAAAAGTGTGCAGTCTCCTGTGAGGGCTAGGTTTAGGTGTAGGGTGATAGAAAAGTATAGTACAGTATAAAAACCATTACGCCTAATGTCCCCATAAAGCATGGAAACACAACATGTGTGTGTGTGTGTGTGTGTGTGTGTGTGTGTGTGTGTGTGTGTGTGTGTGTGTGTTTGTGTAAAAGTGAGCCGTGGGAGTGCGTTTGTGCTGTGGAATGAGGCTTTCCTCGCGGACGGACTGATGGATGAGTGCGTAAGGCAGCGCACGAGCGGGGTTGGGTCTCGCCACCGGAGGGATCAGAGAGAAAAACGGCGCTCACCCGAGCCTCCCTTTGATCCCTGTCCCCGGGCCTGCTCGCCTGCACCGTACCGCACAGCATAGCGCGCTAACACCAGCCCTCGCCAACCGCTGCTCGCGACTGTCAGACAGAGATAAGCGCGGAGAAGCTTCAACCCTCTCCCTCTTCCATTAGTCCTTCTCGGAAAAAAGGGGATGAATTACGTTTAAGAACCCTGTGCTGGCGTCGACTAAAAAGGAAAGAAACCTACCTCCGAAATTTCAAGTGCTCGCTTCTCTTGCCGTCTCCCTCGCCTCGCAGTTTTGACAAGACATTAGGCACGTGAATATCAATGAGCCGCGGAGACTCATGTAGTCCCACACATTATTAAAAACTTGTGCATTAAGCCGCAGACTGGGCACCGTGTCAGCTGGCACGCTCTCCCGACGAACGAATCAAAGCGGATGAGCGCGCCGCATTCATCCGTACCCCGTGCGCTCGCGCCGCGAGAGGGGGAATTGATACTTAATAATTAGAAGCCATATTAAAACAGATACTGTTTATATTTGGCAGTAATGGAAAAGACCTATAAGAGGCTTTCCAAAAACAAGACCTGCTTGGCAGCTGCCAAGAACATCAGACAGCCAAAATTGTCGCCACGGGCAAAAAATTAAACTGGAGTTTTGGTATAAGCCTTACGGTTTGAGTGTATAACATTAGTCTTAGGCCTGATGACAATGGAAAGTGATTGTGCCAATGTCAAACCTACCTGACTGAAGGCTAATATCTTTTTGAAACCTTTTTTTTTGGACACTAGTTTTTTTTTTACACAGTTAAAAATTAAAGGCTCTTTATTGACATTGATGGTTCCATAAAGTACGTTTAACATCCATAGAACTTTTCCATAGCACAAAATGTTCTTTATGATGGAAAAAAAGGATCTTCTTGGATTATTAAAATGTTCTTTTGGAACCTTTATGTTTAAGAATGTAGTAAATAATATTAATGTTTTATTAGCTTATTCAGGTCAGTATGTTGGTTTCTTAAAGCATCGGTGTAGCTATTTTTCTTTAAAGAAATAGAGAATTAAGATTTTGAGGAGTCTAAAAGGGCTCTTCAATGAAGTAAACCCCTGTTCCAATTATACATTTTTAAGATTAGGGTCAGTATTACTGATTCTCATACTTAGCATTAGGGCTTTTGTTCATATCATTATTTTATTAGGTATTAAACTTTGGCACAAGCACTACTGTTCAAAAGTTTGGAGTCAGGATTTTATTTATTTATTTATTTTAAATACTTTTATTCAGCAAGGATGCATAAAATTGATTAAAAGTGACAGTAAAGACTTCTATATAAATGCTATATATATATATATATATATATATATATATGCTCTTGTTTTAAACTTTCTATTCATCAAATAATCCTGAAAACAAAAAAGCAGCACAAAAATGTTAAGCAACATAACCATTTTCAATCATAAGAAATGTTTCCAGCGCATCAAATGTGACCCTGAGCACAAACAAAACCTTTTTTTAAATAAAGATTATGTTCCATGAAGATATTTTGTAAATTTCCTACCATAAATATATCAAAACTTACATTTTGTTTAGTAATATGCATTGCTAAGAACTTAATTTGGACAAATTCAAAGGTGATTTTCTTAATATTGTGATTTCCCCCCCCCCCCCCCCCCCCCCCCTCAGATTCTCAAAAATCTGAAGCCATGCATCAGTGGAAAGCTTATTTATTCAGCTTTCAGATGTTTAGATAAATCTCAATTTCAAAAAAAATGGATCCTTATGACTGGTTTTGTGGTCCAGGGTCACATATTAGAATAATTTCTGAAGGATCATGTGACTGAAGACTGGAGTAATGATGCTGAAAATTCAGCATTGCATCACAGGGATAAACTGTATTTTAAAAATATATTCAAATGGAAAACAGCTATTTTATATTGTAATAATATTTACAGTTTTTACTGTATTTTTGATCAAATAAATGCAGCTTTTGTGAGCGTAAGAGACTTAAAAAAAATCCCAAACATTTAAACATAAAAGATGCTGAAATCATTGTCTGGTTGAGAAGAGGTGTGCTGCAGCTTTTCTAATCAGTTTCTAATCATCAATTTTTGCATGGTGGACAGTAAAAAATCTATTAGATTTACATTGAAGGTAGGACTTGAATATCTTGGAGACTTGAGGATGGACTCTTGAGTTGAAACAGAAAGAATCCATTCAGAACATCTTAGAAACATCATAGCAATGCCCTGGTAGCCTCTCACAAAACTCTAGCATTGTGATGATGGGTTTTGCACAGACAAACATTTCCTTTGCAAGTACAAAGAACTTTCAGATTATAAAGGTCCAGCACTGGGATCTAATTCAAGATTCTAGTTCAGAAAAGAAGACTTTGTATGATGCAACACACACCAGAGAGCGTCAGGTGTTTTCAGAGGTGGTCAGTCGCATGAGATCAGGTCATGGATGCTCCACGCCTGTCTGTGTTCTTTAACCTCCATCTTTGGCTTCCCAGCAGTCACCCGTCGAGTCCAATAGCGACGTCCTCTCTCATCTCAAAGAAAAAGAGGTTTATTTATTTATTTCGCTGCACTTTTTTCCTCCCCGACCGCTGCTCAAGACGACTGTGTGCTGGTCTCTCTTTTCCTCCCTCCCTCTCCTTTCCTTCCCCTGGAGAGGAAGATGCTTTTCCCGCCGTTCAGATGAAAGGCTACGGCGGACAATAAAAATGCTATTTAAATGCAAGGCTGTTTGTATGCGGGTGAGAGATATTTTCCCCGGCCGAAAGTGAGCTGCCGCATCCTGATAAATAGCAAATATAAGGGAATGCGATTTACATTTATCTTGCACAGGCAGCCAATATAAATTTCAGCAAATCCTAGGAGATAGGGATTTAAAGGAGGGAACGACTGAGACCAATTCATATGCCGTGTGTCCCACGCAACTGGAAATGCCTATAATATGGAGAATGGCGAGCGTATAGCCACATATACGAGCACACACATTGATTGTATCTTGTATGTCAATTACTTAGAGGCCACAATATGCTGGACGACTTATTTATTGTTTTACCGCAGGCCAAATCTGGTCAATTTTATGTAGTGTAATTGAACTTTTCTATTAAAACAGATTTATTAGTTGCAGTTTTTTTTTTTTTTTTTCATATAGTGACCCAAAGAGGTATTTGAACACTAAAGTCTCACTTGAATATCAGAATGTAATTGCATTCGATAAAATATCAAACTAATTGTCTTTTATTTTAACATTTTTTGATAGTTATGATGAACTACACCTGATTTCATCCACTAAAAATTATACCTTTGTAGTTACAAAGTAAAACATTATTTGTGACCCTGGACCACAAAACCAGTCATAAGGGTCAGTTTTTTGAAAATGAGATTTATACATCATCTGAAAGCTCAATAAATAATCTTTCCATTGTTAGGATAGGACAATTTTTGTTCGAGAGACAACTATTTGAAATTCTAAAATCTGAGGGTGCAAAAAAATCAAAATATTGAGAAAATCACCTTTAAAGTTTTCCAAATTAAGTTCTTAGCAATGCATACTGCTAATTAAAAATTAAGTTTTGATATTTGATACGGTAGAAAATTTATAAAATATCTTTGCGGAACACGATCTAATATCTTAATGATTTTTGGCATAAAAGAAAAATTGATCATTTTGACCCAAACAATGTATTTTTGGCTATTGCTACAAATGTACCCGTGCTACTTAAGGCTGGTTTTGTGGTCCAGGGTCACATTTATGAAAAAATCATGCTTTGGTGTATTAAATGCAAAATCATGCTTAGCCTTTTATCTAATGCAAAGAATGCAATGCATTGAAAAAACATGAATCACATCCAGTAAAATTACCAAAACAGCTTTTTTAAAGACATTGTGCAAAAATGATTAGGAAAAGGAACAATAATGAAGAGAAAAGATACTGCAACATACTTCAATATTAATGCAAGACATTTTAGTGTGTCTTAGGTGTCCCAATGTAGCTGGAAATAAAATATTTTTTATAAAAGTTCAGTTGCATTAGAGCAAATATCAACTTCACATCCACTAAAAATCACCAAAACAGCTGATTCAAAGATACTGTGCAAAAATGATAAAGAAAAGAGACAACAACAAAGAAGTTGGTATTTAATGCAATGACATTTAGATATTTTTAAAGGTATTAAAACAAATCATGCTTAGGCTTTTGAATGTCATTGCATTAGATGAAGTATCAAATCAAGTGTCTTTGTTGGATGATGTTTCGAATATCTTTGTAGCTTCACGTTAAAACATTATTTAGGAAAGCTCATGCTTAGGCGTATCGAGTTCAAAAGCATTTTCGGTTTCTTTTTGATTGCTGCCGCTACAATTTATTGTCGCTGTCATAAAAGTAGATTTTTAACACCTATTAGCAGGTGAAGGCATTTTTCCAGGTAACCTAGTCCCTCATAATCATGAGTTCACAGGTTAAGGGTTTGCAAGGTCACTGTGGGGTCAAACAGTCATCGATAAGCCTCTTTGTTTGCCGTTGGCTTTTTGGATGTCGTCTTTGTGAAATGTGTGTCCTGTTAGTTCCACATGCCACTCTGACAGGTGCACCGTCGTGATTAATACTCCAATGAGCAGCGCTGCTTTAACTTTACCCAACTCAAACCCCCAACCACACACATCTACTGCCGAACACCAGCAACCTGCTGTCTGATGTCTCGGGTTGCCTTCGGACTGACCTGCTCTGGCTGAGCCAGTGTAACTGCAGCATCATGGGACAGCTGTCTTCTTTGTCTCATCTTCTGGTCTCACTCACTCAATAGTAGTTATTTTTCACATGTTTTATCAGCCGCCAGATAAAAGTTGCTAGTGTGGTTGAGAAATGTGATTTGGGAAGTAATTCATGCATGTAGCACAAACAGCCTGACATATAAAATAATAGTCAGAAAAGTGTGAACCTTGAACCCAAAAACCGTTCGTAAGTAGCACTTAGTATCAATTTTTCTTTTATGTCAAATATTTTGTGAATTTCCCACTGTAAATATATCAAAACTTAATTTTTGATTTCAAGTATGCATTGCTGAGAACTTCATTTGGACAATTTTGAAGACGATTTTCTCAATATTTTGATTACATATGATTTTCAAATGCATCTCAGCCAAATATTGTCCTAACAAACTATGCATCAACGGAAACCTTGTTTATTCAAATTTCAGATGTATAAATCTCAAGTTCAAAAAAGTGACACTTAATGACTGGTTTTGTGGCACAGGGGTTTTTTTTTTTTGGAAACTGAACAATTTTAGACTTTTAGACAAAATATTCAAAAAGCCTTTTGAATAAGCCATGAGAGCCATAAAAGGCTTTTATGGTTCATATGGTATGTTATAGTGAGAATATGGACCTCATACTATTTAGAGGCTCAGATTGTGCAAAATATGCAATTTGGTGCAGATGCTGATATTTATATGGCCAAAAAATAAGATGAAGGTCTGATAGCTTGTAATGTAACTCAATGAGATCTTTATAATAGTATGACAGACTACTTACATAAAATGATATAAATATCAGTTGTTTCTATATCTTGCAATAAAATATGTTAGTAAGATATTCAAATGGACAACTTTAAAGGCGATTTTCTCAATATTTTTTTTTATTTATTTGCACCCTCAGATTCCAGATATTCAACTAGTTGTAAGTCGGCCAAATATTGTCCTGTCCTAACAAATCCATACATCAATGTAAAGCTTATTTATTCAGTTTAATGTATAAATCTTTATTTAAAAAAAACTGACTCTTCTGACTGGTTTTGTGGTCCGTGGCCACAAATATGAAACAGTAGGCTTTTTGCGGTTAATATTTGGTATTTTAAGGTTTGCTCAAATCACTAAGTCTGAATATAAGCAGTAATAATAGTGATGCTTGTCTTAGCAAACCACAAAATGAGTTGAGTTTCTCTGTTTTTCCTCTCTCGTTCATTCACTTTCTGTAAAATGAGCCTGTGTAAGCGGTTGGAGTCTCAGCTGGCTATCTCACGCAAGCAGTTTCTTCCTCTTAGACTCCAGCTGAGCACTATTTCGCTATTTATTTACATGTAATTATTGCTGTGAGGTGCAGATATTAACACTGTCAAGAACAATTTGACCTGACATTTTTCACTGTGCTGATCCCCTGCTGATTTTAGCAAACAAACCTCCGCCCTCCATCCCTCTCTCTCTCTCCCTCTCTCTCTCTCTCTCTCTCTCTCTCTCTCGCTCTCTCTCAGTTGAGGCACCAGTGCAAACTGAGAGGAGCTTTGCTGTGCGTTCCTATGTGTGTGTGTGTGTGTGTGTGTTTATGGTTTGAGTTTTCTTGTTTCTGGTGGCTGAATCCATCCCATACTCACTCAAGCATATCAGTGGAGGAGAATAGACGACTGTGCCTCCACACGTTCTTCAAATGCAGCCAAACAGAAGGCATATTAACCTTCGCTTAGCTGACAGACTGTGGCCAAGATCTGTGGGAATATTTAAGGATAATGCAATTGCTAATATAAATGTATGTGAATTTCACCAGTCAATTTTACAATACAAAACCACCTGTTTATGCTTAATATTTGAAAAAAACAAAAAACAAAAAAACACTACACTGATTTTATTACAAATTCACTCAAATTAAAATTTTAGGTGATACAATATGCATTATTATTATTATTATTAATAATAATAATAATAATAATAATAATAATTATTATTATTATTATTATTATTATTATTATTATTATTATTATTATAAGTAAATTTATAAATATAAAAGTCTCTTCTTCTGACATTCTTAGTTATTAAATGTACTATATATGAGAAAAAAACACTTAAGGCATATAATAGATGCACCACTGTAGAAATACAGAAATAAGAAAATAAGAAAAAAATATTTTATTTTATTTTATTTTATTTTATTTTATTTTATTTTATTTTATTTTATTTTTGTTTTGTTTTGTTTTGTTTTGTTTTGTTTTGGCCAATGTTAATAAATGTTGATAGATGCAGCACTGTAGAAATACATGGGGAAAAAAAAAGAAGAATTTTATTTTATTTTATTTTATTTTATTTTATTTTATTTTATTTTATTTTATTTTATTTTATTTTATTTTATTTTATTTTATTTTATTTTATTTTATTTTAGCCAATATTATAAGTGTAAATGTCTGCCAGTATGACATTCAGTTATTGAATGATCAGTTATTGTATTATAAATATTATTTAGTTATTATAATCAGACAGATCAAAGATGCACCAATACAGAAATATAGACATTTGGAGAAATGCTGATTACTGTTATGCTATGATAACCAATAATAATCATGGCCCGTATTACTGTACAAACTTATACTGTTTTGTGTGAGTATTCACACTGCAGATCCAATCTAGAATTTGCCTGCAGTTCAGGCATCAAAATATAATAATGTACATTTAGAAAAAATGTCCATGCTTATATGTTCAGATATAAAACGCTGTACTGACTGAACTGAAACAAGTCCTTATTTTGCATCCATAATGAATTTAAAACAGTAATCCCGGTAGTTACTGTCCCTGCCTACATTAGATGCCTGTTTGAGCAGCATTTGTCCGCAGCTGTCAGTGTGTTTGCTGATGTGAGGTGTGACTGACCAGAGGAGAGAGGTAGAGAGCATATGCACACTATTTAGTACAGTAAACATCCTCTGAGGAGTGACAGCTTGTTTTAGCAGCTGATAATGGCTTTCATCTGTGTCCTGTATGTCAGTGCCCAGATTCTGTCAGTGTCAATCAGAATGTAATTGAGCACGATTATCACACGCTCCCTTCTCCTCCAGAGCACCTACTACTGCCCCGCTGGAAACTAGCTCTGTTTCAACCTATCGAACTCCCTACCTATACAGCATTGTAGGCGGCAAAGGTAGGCAAATTCAAAGGTGGCAATCCCAGAATGCACTGTGGAAAATGCATCAAGGTGTTATGAATAAAATAGGTCACTCCGATTTAAAACAGGCTATTTTGTGTGTGCTTTTCCCTGTAGGTACACTTCAAATATTTTGCATTTAAAGACCGATATTATTTAAAGATCACACAGTCCTCATCAATAGTGACATTAAAACATATTTTAGGCTTAATATTAAGAAATGTGCATTGTGCACAAGTAGCACTCCGCAGAACTCTTTTAAAATAATGTTTATATCAATAAGTCTCAAGCGATATGTCAGTAAATACGTTAATAGACTTGAACTATAGTATAAAATGCATTTGAAATATATTACTTTTTTTACTAGGTTTCTATGCTTATTTAAGGAAGCTTATTTTCACCACAGGTAATTGGTACTTTTTGTGTTACAATTCTGACTTTTTTCTTGCAATTCTGCCTTTATTTAGTATTGCTAGATTTAAACTCAGAATTGTGAGATGTAAACCTATAATTCTGTGGAAAAAAAAAAGTCAGAATTGCAAGATGTTGACAGTCCATTTGAAAGTTTATAATTGACAAATGTGAGATATAAGCTCACAATTCTGAGAAATCCAAATTGTGAGTTATTTCTCTGCAAGAAATAAAAGTCTAAATTGTGAGATATAAAAGTTGCAATTACCTTTTTTAATGTATTTTTCATCTTTTATTCCATGGCAGAAATAAGCTTCCATACCTTCTGCAACTTTTTGTCCCACAATTCTGACTTTTTTCTTGCTATTCTGAGTTTTTGTGCACTGTAAAAATTTTCTCCAGTTTCAACTTAAAAACTTAAGTTCAACTTAAATCAACTAAAAATTACAAGTTATTTCAACTCACTACAATAAAATAAGTTGAAATGACTTGTACTTTTAAGCCGATTTAACTTAAAATTTTAAGGCAGCTGCTAAGCTTAAGTTTTGTAAGTTGAAACTGGTAAAAACTTTTCACAGTGTGTTACAATTTGATATAAATTCGTAAATTCTGAGAGGAAAAGTCTGAATTGTGAGATATAAACTCACAATTGCAAGAAAAGTCTTAATTGTGAAATAAAAAGTTGCAATTACTTTTTTAATGTTTTAAATATTTTTTTTTTTTTTTACAGCTTTAAAAAAAAATGTATAGTTTATTTGTGACTTTTAATCTAAATTCTGGCTTTTTCTCTCAATTCTCTGTTAATTTCTCACAATTTTATATAATCTCTGATTTTTAGATATAAACTTACAATTGCAAGAAAAATCCCATTTAATTACCTTATTTATTTATTTATTTATTTCCTGTGGTGGAAATAAGCTTCCATATTTATTAAAGTACACAGAAAAAAAATGCCATAAACAATTTTCACTTAGAAAATGTTAGTAAATTTCACAGTTATAAAGAAACAGCAAGTAACACATTGTTTTTTGTTTTGTTTTATTCTTGTTTGTTTGTTTGTTTTTACTAGAAAGGCTGAAATAGTATTTTATTGTAACATATCTATCATTAGCTTGGAAAAATGCTCTTGTAAAACACATTGAAATCAGTTGTGATTATCTTTGTAGTGGGTTCAAAATCAGTCACTTGTGTTGTTTCATTGTAATTATGTTGCACCCTAACAGAACAGAACTACTGTTGCAGCAATGCAAGAACTGTAACGCTTCATTTATTGATTTCTAGTTGCATTGCATTGCATCGCTCCTCAATGTCCTCACAAGAGGTCCATCTGTATTCTTCTCCCTCATTTTCTCACCTCTCTCTGTCTATCTTTCAGTGTCTGTGTCCATTTACTCATTTCACTCTCACCCCCACTCCCCCATTTGTGTCGGCCTTTTCTCTTCCTCGTCTCTCTCTCCTTCTCTTTTCTATTCGGAAGCCTCTTTTCAGTTTTGATTAATGTGCTTTGGCCAATTACGGCTGTGACACAGCGAGCGGCCCCCGTCATCTGTTCTGTGTCAGCAGTCAGGCTGGCTGAAGCTCCCAGGCTGGTTAATTGGCCCGCGCTCCCCTTCCACCGTGACCAAAAGCCTCTAATTGAATTTATGCAACCACTGTTATTTTTAAATAGTCATTTTGTCTCAGATGAGCACCACTATGGGAAGTGGAGGAGAGCCGTTAATCCATAGTCCTGTTTAAAAAGCATCTGATTACCAGCCAATCTGTGTGGATTATTAGAAATATTATATATAGAGATAGTCATATTGACAATTGCAGTATTAAACGAAATATCTATGTATATATATAAAATATTTTTCATTATTCCACTCCATTGATTGCAGCAGTATTTCCAAGGTTCTCTACTCTGCAGTAATCCTGACTGGGCGTCAGTCGAAAGGGTTGATGAATTACAGCAAGCGTTATTTGCCGTAATCTTGGCCCCAGGACTGTCCTTTGAAACGCAGACAAACAATCGACAGCAGGAGTGTGAAAAAGCGCTCACAATTTCCAGTAGAGGCGACTATCAGCCGCGCAGATCAGCGAAGGGAAGAGATGATATTCTGTGGCTCTCAGATAACTCGCACACACCGAGTGGGCTGATTCCCCTCCGTCTGCCCTCCTGACCTGCACTAAACTTGAAGGTAGCACTGGAGGGCATTAGGGTAGGGGGGAGTTAGTGGTGAGAGGAACTGTCTAATCCACTCTGGGCTAGATTAAGAGTAGTGCGCGTGTTGGCCGAGAGCCTGGCGAGGGTGCAGAGGCCTGTGCTATCTGCTCTGTTGGCAGGCTGGCCTGAAGGCAAACTCAGTCCTGCTGGAGTCTTTGTACTCTTAAGAGCCCCCCGTCTCACTCTCTCTGCACCCGAAACCCCTCCTCAAATCCTCTCTATCTGTCTGCCATCCCTGCATTGCACTCTTTGAATCTGCTGCGTTCTTCATTTATCTTTAGTATATGTAGTTTGTTTCAGTTTGAAATGTTGTTTATCTGTTTTTTTTAGCTCTGTGTTCAGACGTAAATAGACTTCAGTCGAAATAGATGGCATGTTTAACAAGCTCTTGAAAAAGCATATTATTTATAATAATAAACAACTTGCATGACAATATGAGCATGACAATAGAGGTCAGAAAGAGACTGAAAGTTGATATTTATGTATTTTTAAGTACTTTAAAAAATCTGATCTGGTCTGATTAAATATATATATATTAAAAATATTATTCAAAAGAAATAAATAAATAAATACATAAATGGAGGATTCTCAAGTGTCAGTCTTTTAGTAAAAAAAAAAATAAATAGAAATTTTATCATTTTTATTCATATTTTAAATCTGAACTTTCCTGATTTTACTGATGTTTTCCATTTCCCAATTTGTGCTGAATTTTAAATAATTTTGTTTTTTGCCATTTTAGTAGTTTTTGCTTATCTATATATAGTCTCATTTTAGTTTTAGTTTTATTTTATTTAAAACTAAATTAGAATGAGAACTTTTGACTTGGCAGCTAAAATTTAAAAACGTTTATTATATTTTATTTATTTAACTTGTATTTTATTTCAAATAGCAGAAATGTTTTTAATGGTTTTAGTTTTAATTTTTTGAATTTGAATCTGAATTGGATTTTATATTTTCCATTTCCCGTTTTTAGTTGAATTTTGAGTAATTTTGTCATGTTTTTGCCAATTTAGTAGTTTTTGTTTATCTATATATAGTCTCATTTTAGTTTTAGTTTTATTTTATTCAAGTTAAACTAAATTTGAATGAGAACTTTTGCCTTGGCAGCTAAAAAAAAAAAAAAAAAAAAAAAAAGTTTATTATTATTTTATTTATTTAACTTGTATTTTATTTTAAGTTTTAGTTTTGATATTTTGAGTTTGAATCTAAATTAAATTTTATATTTTCCATTTTAGCTACCATTTTAGTTATTTTAGTTACATTTTATTCAAGTTAAACTGAATTAAAATGAAAATATTTGCCAATAAGTTAAAATAATACAAGTTTTTTTTAAATGATTTTAGTTGTAGTTTTCATTTTAGTTAACTATGATAACCCTAATGACCAGAATATTATATTAAATGCAAATTCTCTGAAATTATTTTTAATATATCTAGTACAACAATTGTAAACATCATGAAAATGCACTGGTCAAACACCAAGTAAAAAGCAGCAGTGATTTGCTATTTGTTGCATTATTGCAACAATTAGAGGTTAAACCATTTATAATTTGCACAGAATAGCTATAACATTATTTTTAATGCTTAATGTAGAGGACGCAAGAGTTGATTCTGTTCCATTTTCCAACACAAATTCATTTCCAATACTATTTAATTTTTTTTCCCCTAGTGAACATGTAAAATTGAGTGCATGTGCAGTTGTAGCAGGAGCTTAATGTTTGGCTTTTGGGAAAATTGCCTCTTGAAATGTTGTCATCTGCACCCGACAGATTCCTTTTAGCTCCGCAGTTGTCGAGCTGTTTCTCCAGAGCTTGACTAAACACGAAAGGACTCGTCGTACATTTGAGCAGACAAAAAAAAAATATAATTTGACTGTTAAGGAAATTAGAGCGGTATGAAAGAATCCCTTTTAGTGTGTTGCACATGCACTATTTGTTTATCTAAAAGGATGCACATTGTATCAATTTACAATTCTGGGTTTGCGCCGCCTCAGGCTGGAGGGTCTCAGAAGTTGAAGAATTAATTAGTTTTTTATTATTATTTATGGAGTAATCTATTTGGAGAGAGGAAGGCATCGCCTGTGGGCTGTGTCCTTTAAACACTGGAGCCCTGACTTCCATTATCTACCGCGCACACGACGCACAACAAACGAGAAAAGCACTGCGGAAGATATAGTCAAAACAAAGGAAAGAAATGTATAGCCTACTTGGTTGGGGGGGGGGGGGGAATTCAAGTATGTGAAATGAACATTTGTGAAGTGCATTATCAGCCGCCGTTCGCCAGAGGTGCTTGTTTTGCGCAGATATGTCACACACTCCCCTATCAGATTAATAGTCTGAATGATATTGATTTTTGTTTATTTAGCTGCGTTAATGTTCTGGGTGGCTAGATTTGTAATACAATCTCAGCTGAGCTTAATCTTTCCCCTGCGGCGAAGTTCAGCGGTTACGCCACTTTTGGTCAAGGTGCGTCAAGGTCACGATTCTCCTGAATGATGCGTAACCATAAGAGTTTAAAAAGCTGTTGAACACAGAACAACACAAACTGTCACTGATTAGTTTAATACCACATCCATTATAAAATTAGTCAGTTTACACTTCAAGATGCTTGTAAAGTGCTTGTATGAATCATAGAGTTCAAAACTTGGCCATAATTATACCTTTCTTAAAGAGACAGTTCACCCAAAAATGGAATTCTTGTATTTATCACACCCTGTGTGAGTTTAGCTATTCCTTTGAATATAAAAGAACCAAACAGTTGATGGTACCCATTCACTTCCATTGTTTTTTTTTTTCCATTCTATGGAAGTGAATGGCTTCCACCAACTGTTTGGTTCCCAATTTCTTCAGAGTATGTTCTTTTGATGACAGAATGTCCATTTTTGGGTGAACCAGCCCTTTTATTGATGTCTTTTCAAATTTCTTTTGACTAAATAAGGCTCTTTAAGTTTTGTCAGTAACATTTTTGGAGGGCTCTTAAAGTATATAACGCACAACCCTCTCCATTTATGAAACGCACAGCTTAGCTGTAAAAACAATGCCAAAAAAATTACTTCTTGCAGTTGTTCTTAGTATAACATACCATAAATGTTCTCACATATTGTCACGGATATTGCACACGAAATGTCATTCGTCTGTTGCAGATCCTACCTAGACAGCATTTTAAGTCATTATAGTTGAGAAAAAGTTCAAAAGGTTAATATTCCCAAAGATATTAAATAGAAAAGAGGTTCTAAGTCATTAGAAATGAACCATTTTGTTTAGGGTGTGCTGTGTGTTTTGTGCAGTTAGCTTAGCAACATGTTAATTTTAAACTCCTTTGGAATTAATAGAGCCTTTTACTGTTTTGTGTACACTTAAAAATAAAGGTTCCAAAAGGGTGTTTTTGCAGTGATGCCATAGAAGAACCATTTTTGGTTCCACAAAGAACCTTTTATTGAGCAGTTTGACTATAAAGGACCTTTTCTGCATTTGAAAGTTTCCATGAATGTTTAAGGTTCTTCATGGAACCACTGATGCCAATGAAGAGTGTAGTGCATCTGTTGCACAATGTTTCTATGCGTTCCAAATCAGTCACTTATGAGATTCTTTGAAGATTTGGATGGTAAAGTTCTTGAAGTTTACTTGTTATTGAGTCAGTCTACAATTTAGGGTATATTTTATGCCCATTAATGGTCTTTTTTTTGTTTTGTTTTGTTTTGTTTTGTTTTTCACAAAAATCACATTTTATTCATTAAGGGAAAGCCTATTATCTCACACTAATATTTTGTGCATTCTGTTTCAGTTTGCTTGAAATTGACTTGATGTCTCTTAAAATACAGTTTTTGCAGTGTCTGTTTTTCAAGTAAGTCTCCTTCAAAATAATGAATAAAAAAAATAAAAATTAAGTCAGCATTGGAGTTAAATTAATTTATAAAATCTAAATGCTTCAGGAAATGTTTATTTATCTATTTATTTATTTTTAAATTAGGAAAACATTTTATTTTTGTCTGCAAAAGTCCTGTAAACTATATTACTATCCATCATAACACCATACAACCAGCATCATATGATGTTATTTTCTTTTATTTAAATGTAAAAGTACCTTTTTTCAATATTTTATCTATAATAATCTGTTGTCAAGCAGTTTATTATTTGGCTGTCAACTTTGTTTGTTTCACAATATTTCAAATATATCAAATTTAAGGTTAACCAGATCAAGAAATCATGTGTTGGCAGACAAAGCCTGTCATTGAACCCTTGTGTAAAAGCAGTAAACACACTTTTAAAAGGATTGCGAAAATAATATGATTTGTGACCCTGGACCACAAAACCTGCCATAAGGTTCAATTTTTGGAAAGCTGAGCTGGCTGAGATACAACTATTTGAAAATGTGGAATCTGAGGGTGCAAAAAAAATCTAAATATTGAGAAAATTGCCTTTAAAGTTGTCCAAATGAAGTTCTTAGCAATGCATATTACTAATTAAAAATTAAGTTTTGAAATATTTACAGTAGGAAATTGACAAAATATCTTCATGGAACATGATCTTTACTTAATATCCTAATGATCTTTGGCATAAAAGAAAATCGCAAATTTTGACCCATACAATGTATTTTTGGCTATTGCTATAAATATACCCATGCTACTTAAGTCCAGGGTCACATTTAAAAGAATATACATAATTGCAAACTGAATGCAATGTTTTCAGACACTTAATTGTATGTACGATATTAAATGTATATGTTTAAAAATATGTTAATGCAATTAGATGAAATTAAGAGTGCTTTTTGACAAACTTAAAAAGAGATTTTTATATACATTTTCCAATTTCTTCTATTGTCTTTAAATGTGTGACCCAGGGCCACAAAAAAAGTCATAAGGGTCAATTTGATATAATAAATACACTTTCTATTGATGTATGGCTTATTAGGATAGGACAATATTTGCCCGAGATACAAATTTAAAATCCGAGTGTGCAAAAAAACAAGAAAAGATAAAAGAAAAAATGGAGAAAATCACCTATAAAACTGTCCAAATGAAGTTCTTAGCAATGCATATTACCAATCAAAAATTAAGTTTTGATATATATATATATATATGGTAGGAAATTTACAAAATATCTTCATGGAACATGATCTTTACTTAATATATTAATGATTTGTGGCATAAAAGAAAAATCGATAATTTTGACCCATGCAATGCACTTTTGGCTATTTCTACAAATATGTCCGTGCTACTTAAGACTTGGTTTTGTGGTCCAGAGTTGCATATGCTTAAGATGTCATGTTCAGTGTACACTTAAGTGTGCATTTAAGTATGGTAAGAAACGTAGCCATAACAGTGTACTGTCTTTAAGTACATTTTAATAGCCTTTTATTTCATAATAGTATGTTATCTGCAAGTAGCCTACCGTTTCTTAAAATTCTGATACTCAGATACAACTAGAAACCAATACTTTTACCGAGACAGCATGTAGTTTCTGTACATTATTGTTAATGTGAAATTTGCCCCCATTTATATTAAGAGCCAATTAGGAGATGTGAATGATTTCTTCAATGTGACTTGCATTATAGCAGCTTTTCATCTTAAGGAAAGCAGAAGTGTAACATTAGAAAATGTCTTTCCAGTGAAGGTCCAGAGATTTCCCTTCGTTCGCTCTCCAAAGGAGGTCAACGCGGCTCTGTTAAGGAAAGCGCTGCTGGAATTTGGTGCTTTATAATTAGAAGCGCTGATAGAGGAGTCAGTCCTGATTGTCTGCCGCTTTAATTTAATGTGCATATAAAGAAGGAAGCAGTGTAATCAAGCTTCAATTAACCGATGACTAAATCTCTCCCACCCCTGCAGCTGCCGTCCGCCCCCGTCCCACCCCACGGCCCCCTCGTGTGGCCACCAACAAGGGCTACTTGTGCTTTCCGTTCACTAATCTGCTATAATCAGGAAACGTATGAATCTTCCAGCCATATGGCCACATCACATGTGTCTCTTATAAAGACACGGCAATGAATCTCCCACTTATGCGGATGCGTGTCACATGTGTGCAGAACGGCCTTCCATACTGATAGAATTAGCATGAGGAAACCGCAAACCAGCGTTATGTGTCTGATGCGCCTCAAGTGTTCCATATTTCCTGCGAGACATTTAGGGAATATTAATCATAATATGATTAATTTTCCCCGTCCGCTTGTGCGCGCTTCTCGTTGTTTGGGCGGTTTGTGGCGACGTCGCCATGTGAACTGTGTTTAAACTCACACGGATATGAGTTTGTGTGTCACGTCTGTGCGTGTTTAAGCAGCTCTGGATGGTCTAATTGGTTTAGCAGCCAAAGGGAGTCAAAGGGCAGCGTAGCGTGTCGAGACGCAACGTGAACCTGATGTTGGGAAGGATGCTTTCTGTCGACCGAGAGGGAAGACCATGTGTGGGGCTTCCTGGAAAACTCTTCTCCAGCCCCAAACACTATTTCTTCTTTCGCTCTTATTCGTTTCTTAATCTGTTGTCCTGTGGTTTGACCTTTTCGCCAGACCTGCTGCTCCATGTTGTTTAAAGAGTGTAAAATCCTGTTGTTTATTTTTTAAGCTAGAATGTAATTGAAGTTGACCTGTTTGCATTACTAGTGTATAGTGTATTTTTGAATATTTTAATTATATATATATATATTAAACAAGGCCCAAAATGTTGGAATATATACAATTTCTGGGCCTTGTTTAATAAAAACAAGGCTTATTTATTTATTTATTTATTTATTTGTTTCTTTGTTTCTTTGTTTCTTTGTTTCTTTGTTTTTAAGGGGTGATTATGTGATAATTGGTCATAAAATGCTAAAGCAAGTTTATTTTTTACAAATTTAATATTTATGCAGCATATTTTTTTATATTTTTTAATATTTTTAATATATATTTTAATTATAAATGTTTATATTGTAGATTATAATATAATTTTTGTAAATATATATATAATTTAGATTTTTTTATTGAATATTTCAATATTTATTTAATTTATTATATATTATATTTTATATATTTATTTTCATAGTTATTATGTAATATTTTTCATTTTAAATAATTGGTCATAGAAACCCAACACAAAACATTTATTTATTTATTTATGCGATAATTTGTCATGCAAACATTCAGAACTGGATTAATTTTTAATTTATTTCTATTTGTTTATATGGTTATTATATGATAATTGGTCATAAAATCCTAAAACTGAATATTTCAATATTTAATTTATTATATATTAGTTTAATATTATTTTATATATTTATTTTCATGGTTTCATGAGTAATTTTAATTTAAAATAATTGGTCATAAAAACCTAAAACAAAACCATTTATTTATTTATTTATTAGTTAATTTCTCATTAAAACATAAAAAAAAATGATTTTATTTTATTTCTATTTGTTTGTAGGGCTCTTATGTGAAAACTTGTCATAAAACCATTCCTGTGTAAGTTGTCATGTTCAAATTGCTGCAGCAAGTTATATAAGGAATGATTTTATGGACCGTTAACACAAAATGCAGCTTGTTTCTCATGCATGCTGTCCATTGTGTGATATATAATAGCATACAGTAAATGTTTCAAAGAGTAGTATGCAACGTTATTGTCACATGACCTTACTTGGTCTGTTTGCCTTTTGTAAGTCTGTAAGTTTCTTTCCTTAAGTGTCAAATCAAGTGCACTGCATTGTGGGATACAATGTTATGCAGTGTACACTGAATTTTGTAGGTCACTGAGGGCACCGTATATGCATTTAAGCTGCAAAAGTAGGATGAGTAGTATGCAAGTATTCAAACAGTCATTAATTGAGTTGCCACAAATAATGCAGAGCTCAACCATCTTTTGCTTCTCAATGCACAAACAGATAAACATGCAGCTTGTGCTCACGTTAATGTTAGTTTAAGAGCCGGGCCTGTGTGTTAAGGATGGGAGATCACGTACTTGGCTCTGTTCAGGCCGCCGCTCATTATTATTCATGAGCGTGGGGGTGTTTCTGGGGCCTGGAGGCGGGATTATCTTCTCCCTCGGTGCTTGTTGTGCTGGAGGCCTCGGGACAGGGGTCTGTTTGGCACTGCCGCTGGGGCCTGATGGGTCTGGCCTCGCTCCCCTGTCTTTTTCTTTTGCTGTATCACTCTCTCTGGCCACTGCTAATCACTCTGGGACGCTGGCTGCGCTCTGTGCCTGGCACGAATTCACTCTCTGTCCCTTCCCTCTGCTTTGGACTGAGAATGACCTGCTGTGTGAGAAGAACTCTTGCTATTGTACTGATTGACAACTCAGAGCATTAAATCTAAATACGAGTTAAAAGTTAAATATTTGTATGCATTAATTCATACTATACTACTCTTAAACACAAGGCAAAAAGATCAAAAAGTGTCAAAAAAAAAAAAAAATGCTCACTGATGCTCTAGAAGGGAAAACAATGCATTAAGAGCCGGGGGTGAAAACTTTTGCACAAAATGGAGATGTGTACATTTTTCTTACTTTGCCTAAATATCCTGTTTTTTCATTTAGTTCTGCTCTTCGGAGGCTACAGATGATCTCCCAGAAGACAAAATAAGTTAAATTTACCCTGATCTTCAAATTCCAAAAGTTTTCACCCCCCGGCTCTTAATGCATGGTTTTTCCTTCTGGAGCATCAGTGAGCATTTGAACCTTCTGTAAAATTTGCATTTGAGTCCCTCAGTTGTCCTCAGTGTGAAAAGATGGATCTCAAAATCATACAGTCATTGTTGGAAAGGGTTCAAATACACAAAATTGCTGGAAAACCAAAGAATTTGTGGGACCTGAAGGATTTTTCTGAAGGACAGTGGGCAGTTAAACTGTTCAGGACAAACAAGGGACTCATGAACAACTACCTCTAAACAAAAAAGCACAGCTGTGACTTATTTAGGTAACAAAACAGTATTAAGAATCAAGTGTATGTAAACTTTTGAACGGAATCATTTTTATAAATTCAACTATTATTTTCTCTTGTGGACTATATGTAAACATCTTTTATGTGAAATATCTTATTCAGGTCAGTACTAAATACTACTAAATCAGTACTAAATCAGAATTAGGCATAAAATAATGTCAGAATTGTGCATGTGAAAATTGGCTGAGAATTAAACAAATTATTGTAAAATCTTGTGTTTGAAGACTTCTTAGCCTTAGAAATAATTCTAGAAAGTAAAAATGCTATAAAAGAGCAGGAGAGTGTATTTACAAGATTTGTTTGAGTAAAAAGCAAACTGTGCTTTACTTGTCATTTTACATGCAAGTTGGTTATTCTTGGTCTGAATTATATGCAAAACTTTCTAAACACCTGCTATCTTTGTGTCTCTCTAGGTGATGAGTATTTTGAGTAACCCCAGTGCCGTCCCGTCCCAGCCTCAGCACGATTTCTCCATCTCTCCTCTCCACGGCAGTCTGGAGGCATCTAACCCCATCTCAGCGAGCTGCAGCCAGCGTTCAGACCCTATCAAGAGTGTGGACAGTCTGGCCTCCTCTCAGTCCTACTGTCCCCCGACATACAGCGCCACCAGCTACAGCGTGGACCCCGTCACTGCTGGATACCAGTACAGCCAGTACGGCCAGAGTATGTATTGTGCCCTCATTATACACTCTGTATATGTCTAAATGTCTCTGTTGTGGAAAATGTGTTGGTAAGTCTCCCCAAAGGTGCGTTTACTTGATCAAAAATACAGTAAAAACAATAAATAATATTATGATTCCACATAACTGTTTTCTATTTGAATGTATTTTAAAATATAATTTATTCCTGTGATGCAAAGCTGAATTTTCAGCATCATTACTCCAGTCTTCAGTGTCACATGACCCTTCAGAAATCATTCTAATAGGCTGATTTGCTGCTCTAGATACATTTCTGATTATTATTAATGTTGAAAACAGTTGTGCTGCCTAATAAAAATTCTGTAAATATTAATTTATCATTAATCATCATTTTAATCAATTTAATATATAATTTTTAATATAAAAAAAAAAAAAAAAAAAAAACAGAAAATCTTACTGGACCCAAATTTTTAAACGTGTCGAGGCATTTTTGTGGTCCAATATTTTTGCGATATGGTAACAAAAATGCTTATACAAATTACCTGTTTTGTATAATCAGTCTAGTTTATAGTTTTTGTTTATAGCTTGCATTTAGTGCAAAAGCCATTCACCTCAAACTAGTCAATTAAATTGTTTTAGTATTATTATTATTATTTTTTAATTAATACTTTTATTGAGCAAGTATGCATTAAACTGATCAAACATGACAGTACAGACAGTTAATGTTAAAAAAAAAAAAAGATGTTCTTTTGAACTTTTTATTCTTTAAAAAATCCTAAAACGTTTCCACAAAAATATGAACGTTTTCTAAATTTCAATAAGAACCATTATTAAGTGAGCAAACTGCTAATAATTGAGCAGCAAATCAGCTTATTAGAATGATTCTGAAGGATCATGTGACACTGAGGACTGTAATGATGCTGAAAATTCAGCTTTGCATTATTCTTCATTTATTTATAATCTTTGATCAATTTAATGCATAATTACTGAATAAAAGTGTTAATATAAAAAAAAGACAATATCTTACTGAACCCAAAATTTAAACATGTTGAGGCATTTTTATGTTGAATATTGCGTCCATTATTGATGCGATATGGTAAAAAAAAATTTAAATGCTTGTCTTGGTTCTGGACAGACAACCCAAAATTACCTATTTTGTATAATCGGTCTAGATTATGGTTTCGTTTATAGCTTGCATTTATTGTAAAAGCCGTTCAGCTCATATTAATCAAGTTATTATTTTTTTTTTTTAATAAACTGTTTGTGGTCAGTTTTTTTATTTTAGTTTTTTTTTTTTTTTTTTTTGAAAGAAAGAAATTAAAACTTGCATTAAATTGATCAAATGTGACAGTAAAGACTGTACATTTTACAAAAGATTTCTATTTAAAATAAATGCTGTTCTTTTGAGCTTTCTATTTTTTAAAAAATCCTGAAAAGTCTCCAAAAACATATGAAGCAGCAAAAACATTTAAAAAATTTAATAAGAACCATTATTATTAAGTGAGTGATAACTGATAATAATTGAGCAGCAAGTCAGCATATTAGAATGATGTTCTATGTTAAGTTGTTTTCCATGTTAGAATGATTTCTGAAGGATCATGTGACATTGAAGCCTGAAGTAATGATGCTGAAAATTCAGCTTTGCATCGCAGGAGTATATTACATTTTAAAATCTACTGAAATAGAAAACAGTTTTTTAAAATTCTAATAATATTTTGGATTTTTTACTGTATTTTTGATCAAATAAATGCAGCCTCAGCGAGCCAGCACAACACTTGCTGATCTTTTCAGTAGGAAAGCTATTACAGTCATTATAGTTTAGTCACACTGATGCCCTGTGCATATTGGCAGTTATAGTTCATTTCCTCTCTGAGGGTGAGCCGTGCCCGTCGCTGACCATCGCAGGATACTCTGACCCCTCTGCCCATCAGAGCAGGGCAGACACATGCTCCTGATAAAGACCTTAGCACCGGCCCCAGGCTCCTCTGTTAGTCACAGTACTCTTCCCTCAACTGGGAAACGGGCACTTCAAAGCACACTTTAACACCCTGAGGGTCCTAATGTCCTTTTAGTCACCTCACACACACACATGAGCTTCAGGGCAGGAAAGAATTGATTGATTGAATTAACATAATCAGAGGCTGATGTTGTCACAGAAGTCACTGGCTTCTATCTACATGTATGTTTTACAATGTATACATCTTACAATCCTTGAGATATTGTGTGTAAGCTTTTAAATGGTAGCTTGGGGATAAAATCGTTTCCTGGAGGTTATCTAAATCTAACAAAAAACTCTTTTTGAGGATGTCTTCAAAGGTAAAAATGATTCAAAATGTAATTTTTTTTACAAGAATGTTTTCTTTTAACATGTAGGTTTGAGGTTTGGGTCATTGTAGTAGACTTTATATGAAAACAGTAGAAAAACAAGAGGTTTGTCTCCAGTGAGATGGGTAGGTAAACGTGTGTGTGGGGGAGTGTGAAGTAGTGTCAGGTCCATCAGAAGGTGCAGGAGGGTTGATTGAAGAGATCTGACGAGCGAATGTCAGGTTAATTATGAGTGAGATTGAGAGGACTGATCTGTTTAATGAGTCAGACGAGAGAGCTGCTGAAATTGAGGCGAGTATGAAGCATGAAATCTCAAACGCTCAGAGTAATAAAGACTGGCACATACACACACACACACACACACATACTTACAGAGCTGAATGAATGACACCAGGCGTTCTCATCTCTCTGGCCCTTGAATAACTAAACGCCCATTTTAGCTTATATATTATCTGCTATTAATCTGAATTTGTGTAATTAGTTAAATACTTTGGTCAAAAGTTTAAAGAAGTGACTGGTGACTGTATTAAAAGTGTAATACTGTGCTACATGTGTGGTGGATTGGGTCAGTAGTAATGTTTGAATCACAAATGAATCATTCATATGAGTCAGATCTGTGAGTCAGTTCAACGTTCAGTTCAGTTTAATGATTCAACTAAATCAGTGTTGTCACTGTTATCCAAAACTAAAACTTTGGTTAAAAAAAATAGCTGAAAAAAGCTTAAAAAAAAAAAAAAAAAAAAGAAGATTTAAGTAAAGCTGAAATAAAATATAAATATTTATATATATATAAACTTATTAAAGTTTAGTAAAATTATAAGTATTAAAATGACTTAAACTAAATAATATGACTGGAGTAATGATGCTAAAAATTGAGCTTTGAAAGCACAGGAATAAATTATGTTTTAAAATATATTCAAATAGAAAACAGTTATTTAAAATAGTAAAAATATTTCAAAATTGTACTGTTATTGCTGTACTTTGGATCAAATATATGCAGGCTTGGTGAGCAGAAAAGACTTATTTAAAAAAAAAGAAAAAAAAGAAAAGAAAAATTCTTACTGTTCAAAAATGTTTGATTGGTAGTGTATGACCTATACATACATATATATATATATATATATATATATTCAAAGTTACTAATATAATAGGATATGAATAATAAAATAACATGAACTGATATACAAAGTGCGAGGGAAAGCTGTGTTAGGGAGTAAACCATGCTGAATCCATAAATAACATTGATTTTTAATGCTTTTTTTTATGGAACTGCTCTTTAAAATCTTAATTAGATCAGTTTTAACCATAAATACAACCAGTATAACTAATAATACACCTAAAAAGCCATATTGATCACAGTCTTTTGGACCAGTGGTTCAATTTTATAAAACACCAGTAAATAAACAACAAAAAAGTGCAATGCATGTGCATTTGAATCTGTTTGGAACCGGTTCATTGAGACAAACCATCTAAACGAACCAAAATGAAGGCCTTCCGTATGCTAGCGGTGTTTTATTAATGCATAAATTGGTGTGAGATTGCTTTTATGTGGAACGTCCTACTCATGAGAATGTGTTTGTGTGTCATTTCCTTCAGCCGCTGTGGACTATCTGGCCAAGAACGTGAGTCTGTCGACTCAGAGAAGGATGAAGCTGGGCGATCATTCGGCGGTGTTGGGACTTCTGCAGGTGGAGACGGGACAGGCTTACTGAGTCCAACCACTAGAAGCAGACCTTCACACGCTCTCAGATGCACAAACACCTCCTTCGATCAGCTGGAGCTCCTGCATCGGCCGGCATGAGCGTGAGAGGTTTTCTCTGATTTTCAAGACAAGAAACTCTTGACATTCCATCTGACGTGACCTTCTTGTGATTCTGGGCTCTGACAAGAGGACCATGCAACGGCTGCAGGCACGTCGACGGACGCCGCATACAGCAAGAACGCATTCCGAGCCATTTCCAAAACGTACTTTCACCTCGCTGTGCATAGTCGTGTATGAATCTCAGTGTCATTACAACGGATAATCTCGCTTGTTTTCTATCGATATTGTTATTACGATTGCCCTTACAGTTGTTGTAATTATGATTATCGTAACTATTGTTTCGTTTCGTTGTTTCAGGATCCACACGTAGCATTTTTTACTAATTGAAACCCCAAGTTTTTTACGTGGAATGCTAGCAGTGGGCTAAAACAAACGGGGGATTGAGTGTGTGTGTGTGTTGAATGTGTGACTGCTGGTTTTTCACTTTCGAGCTGTAACGTTCCTGAGCGATTTGACCTTCTCTGCCTTCATATTTCACTTGACATTCCATGCAAACTTGGCCACTCTGTGGGAAGTCTGGCTTTCTGCTGGGAATTAGCAGCGCTTTTAAAGGACCAGCGATTTTTCCCTCTCTCAAATGCTCGTTTTGTCCTCAGAGATGATCTGGGGAAAAGAAAATGTCATTGTTTGGATACAGAATTTAGAAAGCTGTGAATTTTATTCTTTAATTTTCTAGAAAGAAACAACAATTTGCCCTCAAACTAAAAGACTAAAACTAATAGTTTAAAACATTCATATTATGATTTTGATTTAAGCAATGCAAACATTTTTACCATTCCATATAAATAAAAAAGTTTGCTTTTATCAACAAAGTAAATGGTTAAAACGCACAAGTGGATTTTAGACCAAATACAAAGAGTTTAAAAGTCTGGGGTCAGAATGATTTTTTAAAAAAAATTGAAAATAATATCTTTGATCAAAAATGGAGTAAAAATAGTAAATATTATTACAATTTAAAATAAGTGTTTTCTACTTGAATATATTTTAAAATATAATTTATTCTTGTGATGCAAAGCAGAATTTTCAGCATCATTACTCCAGTCTTCAGTGTCACATGATCCTTCAGAAATCTTTCTAATGCTGATTCGCTGCTCAAGAAACATTTCTTAATATTATCAGTGTTGAAAACACTTGTGCTGCTTCATATTTTAGTAGAAATAATGTTACATTTCATTCAAGAATCTTCAGTATATAAAAATCAGTATATAACAGCATTTATTAGAACTCTTTCATTACATTATAAATGTCTTTACTGTCAATTTTTGATCAGTTTATTGCATCTGAACAAATGATCAATTTGTATTGAAAAAATTAAACTGACCCCATACTTTTGACAATTTTTGATAATTTAAATAACATTCCATCGATTTCACTGTAAAAAGTTTTCACCAATTTCAACTTAAAAACTTTAGCAGCTGCCTTAAAATTTTAAGTTAAATCAACTTAAAAGTACAAGTCATTTTAACTCATTTTATTGTAATGAGTTAAAATAACTTGTAGTTTTAAGTTGATTTAACTTAAAATTTAAGGCAGTTGCTGAAATTAAGTTTTTTAAAGTTGAAACTGGTGAAAACTTTTTACAGTGTGTCCATGACCAATCAAATGATCTGTTTCGACCTCTTTCTTACTTTCTCTCTGGTTTTCATTTTCTCTTTTTTATATTACAAGCCGATACAAAAACACACGCCAGGGCTCCTGTAATTAAGATCTCATGCATTCACAAGTTTGTACAAAAAAAGTTGTGAAATTTCAACATTTGTGTAGCACTCGCAGGTGACATTTTGACACATAAATGGAACTGTACAGTAGATGAAGCAGATCGTTTATTGTTTGTTTATAAAGAATATGTTTTATACTAAAACAGCAAAGGTGTTGTGTGGTAGATGAAGCAGGGGATATGTGTAAGTCTTATATTGTAATTTTGTGTTTATATTTACTGCTTTTGTTTCTTTGCTTTTGATAGTTATGTATCATTTTTCTTAGGATTCAATGTGAGATGCTCTCGATAAAAGACAGTCGCACTTAAAACTGAATGGAAGGTGAATCATTTTGCTTTGCTCTGCTTAAGAACACATTTGTGGATCCATAATGAAGATGAAATATTGACATTTGTAATATTTGGAAGTGACCGATGGCTCGTTTAACGGACTGTGGGAAACACAGCAGTGTTTGGTGCTAAATGACTGCTTCTGACTCAATGAATTCCTCTTTGAGCGAACGTTTTACTGGGTGCATTTAAGGCGAAAAGAACTTTTAAAGAAACCCCCTGACCCAAACCCCGCCCTCTTCCCGTTCAGCTGTCGATATCTTCATCAAACGAGCAATGAAAAAGACTTCTAGTATAGAACATCCACAGCTAACACCTTTGTTAATCAACATTTGGATATTAAAAATATTACCCATCATGCCCCTCCGGGACGTCAGACTGGGCACCTGCTTTCGTTAGCATTTGTGTTTATGCTTTCCTCCCATTTCCTTTCAGCATGTGTGTACGTTACCATGGTATAATTTATTCTGCTGTATGAAGTAGTAGCTTTAGTGGGAACCTTGTATTTGGTATTTACTACCTTCAGCCTGTTGGTGTCTTTACTGTAACACTGGCGTAAATGTTATCAATTAAAGATCTAAAACTGACATAAGGATCAAACGTCCAGTTTCCAGAGTTTGTCTTTCATTTCAAAGTACTTTTTATTGCATTTGTTTGACAAAATGATGAAAGGTTTGATATTAAAGTGTCAAAGATGTTTTCTTTATATTGTTTGACTGCTCAAAAGAGAATAATATAATATAAGAAAAATATAACTTCATCAATTTGTTTCCTGCTAGCTAAATTTCACATACACAAACAAAAATCTGGCTCTAATGAACTGTAGCCTACAAAACACCAAACCATGAAGACAGTACAAATCCTTTAAGAAAAAAATAACTATTGTTTTATAATAGTAAAAGTGTAGTATTTTTTTTTTTTTTTTTTTTTTTTTTTTTGGTATAACCACAGTTTTACTACAAATACCATGGTTAAACTATGGTTAGTGTAGCAAAAGATTTGCACTCCGAGTCCAAACTGAATCAAAAGATTCACGAACTCGATCCGAAGTTCCGTTCTAAATCAAATGATTCGCGATACGCGCTTTGAAGTCCCGATCTGAATCAAATGATTCGCGAAACATAAACCGATTAGAGCGCTTCGAAACACAATGGTTTAACTGATTCGGTGTTTCAAAAAGCTCAGTTTTAGCCATCACTGTACATGCTTTTTAAAATCATTACAAGTGATTTCGAAATTCAAAAATGAATGGCTCTTTTGATCTGTTTGCTAGTGAATCGCTTGAACCGAATGGTCAAAGTCACGAGTTTGAATTAATCAGAGCGATTCCAGCGTAATTGACTCACTAAAATGATTCAGTTTGTCCCCGTCTTTTCGTGTCTTTAGCCATGTTTACACAACACTGTCAGTACTACTACTGGCTTAGCTGCCTAGTTTTATGACATTAACTGAAATAACAGAAAACAAAGTATGGTGTTTACAAATTAAATGTATTTTTTTTTCTAAAGATAAAGTTCAACACAAGTCTACGAACATATTCAGGTGAGCTAACCTGTTTACTGCTAATTTATGAAACACTCCGTTAATACGACGAGCTGCACCTCAAAATACATGTTGGAAACATTGTGCATTATGATCGAGTTTGTAACTTAATTCAATATATTTTAAATAGTTTGAGCAGTGAAGTTCAGTTGTTTACAGTTCAATAGGAAATCATTTGAAAGCATCCATTGAAGTGAATGTTCAATTTATCAGTGTACTATAATACATATTTGAGATATTGTTGTATCTGATTGTATTAGTCTATATAGAATTATAGTCAACGTAAAAAGAGCAAATGGGAGAATCAGATGAATACGAAACAGTATAACAACATAAAGTTAAAGAGGGTAAACCTTATAATTCACTTTGGGTACCTTATATGTTCTTACTTTGCCAATAATATAAGTCCTTGAAAGCATGCAGTTTTCTAGTATATTTATGTTAATTTCTCAGGTAATATCAATGGTATGATCTATTTTAGATGGCCAAATTGCCACAATAGTGGTTACATATGCATATATTTAATTTTTTGATCAAAGGGTCAATATCAAAATATGTCAAAAGGTTAGTCTATATCAAAAGATTTTGTGTAGTGATGCCATAAAAGAAGTATTTTGGTTTCTCGAAGAAACTTTCAGCGAGCAGTCCTTTTAAAGAACCTTTTTCTTCTCCTTGTGTGAAGAGCAGATTAATAATTTCAAGAGCTTTTTTCACTATAAAGAACTTTCTGTGCAATGGAAAGATTACATGGAAGTTAATGAACCACTGATACCAATAAAGAACCTTTATTTGTAAGTGTGTAGAATTGGTGAAAAGAAGGTATCTTTAAAATATGGCGAATGTGAATAGATTCTGGAACGCGAGCACAGTATGTACAGCTGTGGGAGGTCATTCATTCTGCCATTGTCTAGCTATGACATTCCTCCTCACTGTCTGTCTGCTTTGGCCAGGACTCATGTGGCAGACGCTGTCACACAGGAACTGCTGGTATGCTGATGGCATCGCCAGAGATTCCAACAACATGATACCAAAACCAGCTGCCGCTGTTCCAACACCGACATGCTGAACATTTTATACATACTGTAGGTGATTTCAATTGCTCATGCTGATGATAACTCAATGCACCCATTGTTGCTTTCTGATCATGAAAAATTATGCATTGAATTTTTATTCATCACCATACAGTCAGAGTTTCACATGATACAGTAGCGCCTCTCTAACTTTCACACAAGTTTTTGCCCCAATTTACAATGTGGACGGACTGACACTATATGCTGAAAGTCAGAGCCAAAAAATTTGGGGTAGTCAGAGTTTCAGATTTAAAATAAAATCACATTGTGTATGATGGGCACAGACTCTGATTTTCTGAGCTTCAGACCTTGATTTCTACTCGTTGGAGCAGATCAAAAATGTTTATCAAACTTTCAAAATTCAAATTCAAAATGTTAGAATGCACATTGTTTTCATTTGTCATGTCTCCTTTTTTTGTTGTGTTCAGAATGACTTCAAAAGTCTGTTAGTGTGTGTTTAGTTTTTTTTCTAACTATTTAAAGATGGCAGTACAGATTTTAGATTATATAATATTTTATTCTGACTCATGCATGAGAGCACAAACCAAAATCAAAGCAAGATGTGCATAAAATACAACATTTTTAGGATATACACTACCAGTCAAAAGTTTTTGAACAGTAAGATTTTTAATGTTTTTTAAAGAAATCTCTTCTGCTCACCAAGCCTGCATTTATTTGATCCAAAGTACAGTAAAAAGAGTAACATTTTGAAATATTTTTACAATTTAATTTGTTTTGTATTTTAAAATGTAATTTATTCCTGTGATTTCAAAGTTGAAGTTTTGGCATCAGTACTCCAGTCACATGATCCTTCAGAAATCATTGTAATATTCTTTTTTCCTGCTAAAAACATGTATTATAATTATGTTGAAAACAGCTGAGTAGAATTTTTTTCAGGTATCTTTGATGAATAGAATGTTCAGAATAACAGCATTTATCTGAAAAAGAAATTTGTAACATTATAAATGCCTTTATCATTTATCATTTGATCAATTTAAAACATCCTTGCTAGTATTAATTTCTACCATTTCTTTCTCAAAAAAAAAAAAAAAAAAACTGACTCCAGGCTTTTGAATGGTATAGTGTATAATGTTACAAAAGTTCTTTTTATTTCAGATAAATGCTCATCTTTGGATCTTTGAATAATAATCTTTGAATAATAGTAAAACATGTATATTGAACAGCAAATCAGAATATTAGAATGATTTCTGAAAGATCATGTGACACTAAAAAATGGAGTAATGATGCTGAAAATTTAGTGTTCACAAAAATAAATTACATTTTAAAATATATTCAAATAGACAGCAGCTATTTTAAATAGTAAAAATAGTTCACAATATTACTGCTTTTGCTGTAAAAAATTCTTTACAAACATAAAAAAAAACTTTTGTCAGGCAGTGTATTATTTTTACTATGCAAAAATGATGAAATGACATGAAGCCTGAGGCAACTCTCGATGGTTTCCTCTCAGTAACCAATAATTAATTGCACAAAACACATTTTTCTATTTTTGGCATAACCCCATATTCCTAGTATATTTGTAGCTGCTGCAATCATATGTATTAACGAATCTCAGGTACCTTCTAGAATGTCAATCCTCTGTGATTTATTTGGCTTTGCAGAGCATAAATCTATAGGGTGAGCTGATATTTTATCCTCTTGACGGCCTCATATGATTGCGTTAAGGTCTTTATACTTTACAATGTGCTCTTTATCCTATACGCTTTGTGTTTCCGTCGTCAACCTCTCTTCGATGCATTTGTGAGATGTTTCAAGTCTCTTCTGGATTAAGCTAAAGCACATGTTCTGGCTGTCCGATCCTCGGGCCTCCACCTCCGTCACCGCTCTTTCTTCAGCTCTCTCGCTCCATGAGGCACCGCCCAGTCAACCGTGTGTCCTCGTCTTTGTTACCCTCTCCTCTCTCGCCTTTTGATCCCGTAATTGATTGACTACAGGAGGAGGATTCGACGAGACCCACAAGAGCCAATTCCCCTCGCTTCTCTGGAGAGGTTCTGATAAAGTGGCGGGCCGTATATGTGGTCCCTACACCAGACGTATGGCCATTGAAGGTGGCTATGAGCCACGGTGGCTTAGCCGTGAGCTTTCTCCAGGGGCCCGGGCTTGTGTCCTGCCGGTAATGGGCTTGTTTAGATCAGAGGGATGGAAATGAAACTCTTGAGCCGCGGAGAGGAGGATGCCGGTGGACTCCTATCTCCCAGGAGGCAGGCCTCACGGCGAGAGGCATCTGCATAGACTGAGCTGGCCGCGCGAGAGGAGGGCTGATAGATTCCGATCTCATTTAAGAGAAATAGCGGTGAGGAAGCAGGACCGGACAGGCATGGAGAATGAGGAGGTTGATGGACCTGGCCCAGCGAGAGCCAACAAACAGAGTGAAGGACAGTTTAATGAAGCCATTATTGCCCCACTTTCAGACTTCCAAGACACCCCAGAGAAAAAGAACCATTGAAATATAACCAACAACATTTAAAAGTCTACTTGCGAAAAAAGTTTACTTCACAGACTTTACTAAATTTCATTGTTCAGATGTCTTGAGGAAACTTGGAGTTCTCTGTTATGTTTCATTTAAATATGAACTTTGTCTCAGATGTTTCTCCTAAAATTCTTGTTTTTTTAGCTCATTTTGAAATCAGTTGATCAGACTTTTCCACATTTAATTTAGACTTCTACAACAAGACAAGTACAAGTTTATTCAAACAAAAGTTCTTGTGTATTAGAAACCTTGCTGAATGAAGTAATCACCAATAAAATAAGACTAAAAGTAATGCAGAGAATATATATCAATGTTGGTGGTAACAGATTACAAGTACACAAGCTATGTAATCAGATTACTTTTAACTAGTAAAGTAACTCATTACTTTCTAATTTAGTAATCAAGTAAGTGATGCCAGTTACTTTGTTTTCCCATTTATTGACTGACAGAAACTAAATTTGACCGTGGACCACAAAACCAGTCATAATGGTCAATTATTTCAAATTGAGATTTATACATCATCTGAAAGCTGAATAAATAAGCTTGTTAGGATAGAACAATATTTGGCCGAGATACAACTATTTGAAAAACTGGAATCTGAGGGTGTTAAAAAAATCAAAAGATTGAGAAAATCACCTTTGAAGTTGTTCAAATGAAGTTCTTAGCAATGCATATTACTAATCAATAAATTAAGTTTTGATATATTTACGGTAGGAAATTTACAAAATATCTTCATGGAACATGATCTTTATTTAATATCCAAATGATTTTTGGCATAAAAGAAAAATTGATCATTTTGACCCATACAGTGTATTGTTGGCTTTTGCTACAAATGGGTGCTACTTAAGACTGGTTTTGTGGTCCAGGGTCACAAATGTGAACATGCATTTAGTCATCTCACTTGCACCAAAACAGATTCAGTATTCTTCAGAATGAATAAAAACTGTGAAATGTAACCTTAGAATATGATGCAAACCTGTAAAACTAAATGTAAAATAACAGATATCCTTTATGTATTTAAACCCATTTTAGAAAGATGAGAAAAAGTAACTCAGTTAGTTACTTTTTTTAGTGAGTAACGCAATATTGTAATGCATTACTTTTAAAAATAACCCTAGTGAAAAATAAATATACAAAAATGTATTTTAAATACATTTATTTCTTGCTAAGTATACTACTTACATATTATGTACTTAATAAAAATACCCTGCAGTTCTATTTTTGGTATACTAAACTGGTATATTTAAAGTCTGCTACATTGGAACAACTTATTTTGTACTTAATGCACTTTAATTGTCCGGAAGTTATACTGAAGACTAAAGTCTCAAGCGATATGTCAGTAAATATGTTAATAGACTTGAACTATACTTAATATAAAATAAATGCATTTAATATTTTCCTAGGGTATATATATCAGAAAATCTTAGAACCCATTCAATTATGCTTTGCACATCATTTCAACATTTACTCTCCCAATCCAGTTCCATTGACAAAACGTTCAATAATTGTTTTGCATTTGGTCATTTAAATGTAAGCGAATCCTTTTTGTTGACAACTGAAACTGGACCATGGATTATTTAGTTCCCAGAACTGGATTTAGAGAGTGAATGTTGGAATTAATGTGTTTTTGAGAAAGTTGACTGAAGGAGGAGACTTGTCAATATTTAATCTCCAGTTAAAGACTGATGGTTTACTGTTATGGTGAAAAGTGAAGCTTGTGCTTACAGTCGGTTGAGGACAAGTAGAAGTTTGCTGTAAAATATTTTTTTGATAGGCATTTGTTGTGCAGGTATTAGACTGATCTATGACTGTTATAAGTTGTTGTTTGATGTGTTTATTGAAAATAGCATTGTCAGTTATTGCTATTCCTACTCATTTGTGTGAACTTTTGCATTTATTAGAGCTTTTTTGATTGATTTATTGTGGAATATTTGCAGTGTTTAAATGACAAATTATGTTTTGGTCACAAATTAGGTGATTACAATATAATGTAAATAGCTGCCTTTTTTGTCTGTATTTTTATCCTTCAGCTTGGTAAATCTGAGCACAGCTCAAGATATTTTCTTATATATGCTCTCCATTTAACCTCATTGCTCTTTAGTCTACAATTATGATACCAAAATGATCTCATTTGTGATTTTTTCCCCATAGGTTGGAAACAAAACAACAAATCAGCACGATTTTATTTGAACACCATCACGGCCATGCGTGTCTCTTTATATCTACATATATATGTAAGAAAATGAGGGTTTAAAGAGCCACAGAGGACCTGATCCTGGCAGATTACACCGGAGGTGTTCTTCTCTGAGGCTTATGTGTCTTAAGAGAGCTGCGCTGTTTCCGACTGTCATGGCTGTCACAGTGAAAGCACTTACGGAGACCCGTAATTCTCTAAATCCCGTAATTATTCCGCGATACATAATGTACCTGCGCCGCGGCCCGTCTGACGGCCTACTTTGACTCCGGCTTTGCACAGACAGAGGCCTCTGTAAGCTGGGATTTCAGTCTCATCTTTGGCAGCGGGAGATCTCCTAAAGAACATCTTCCAATATTTCTTTTTTATGTGAGGCCTTAAATTTGCAAAAGCAAGTCGAATGAAGATATTTCAAGTCGATTCGTTTTGAATGTGTCATTGTCATCTCGGTATAAGTCTTCGGGAGAACGGCCCCTCGTCCCCTCGTTGAAGTGGAGTGCATCTTCAAGTTCTAAAGCAGAGCCTGAAGAAGTTCTCCACCTCAAGTTCAGCACGGCACGTATCACGTGTGCACGTCGGAATTGTTGATTTTTCCCATTCTGTTCTTCACACGGATGGCATCACACAAGCACGCGCGCTCGCACACCTCTCTCCTCTGTAGATAAGCGGTTAGCGCGAGAATAAAGCGCCACTGAAGTTGGGAATCTGAGAGATGGTTCGCCGCGATAACGCCGCTGTGAAGCCAGGTTCCGATTTACATATAAAAATCTGCGCTCGCGCGCTTGGCTCACAGGCTAATTAATATTAATAACTAAAATGCAAATGAGCTCAGACAGAGGAGGCCCGTACGGTAGAACAAACCGGGGTTTTGTTCGGGATTCACACATAAGCCTCTTCTGAACGTAAGAGGCCTGCTAACAGCCGTAACGCCTGGGCATAGAGCGCAATACACAGAGACAATTTTTCTAGATAATAGCCTATCACGCAGGATACAATTTAAATTAAAAAATGCAATTTTCACCTTGAAATGAACAAATGATTACAATTTCTATACAAATTAAGGCATCCAGGCTGTGGCTCAGTGCAGCGCCAGGGCCATGAAACTTGACATAATTGCCATGAAATACATTTTCAAATATTTGTATTTTGTCCATCGCTTTAAAACATGCCACTCTTGGCTTCTGTGGCTATGTGATCTTACCTTCTGGCGGAGAAAAAAACATAAAAAAGAAGAGAAAATCATCAGAGATAAAACGCTCTTCAACGGGGAAGATAAAATGTGTAGAAGTGGAGGAAGGCAAGCACACACACACTGAATCGGTCTCTGCAACCCCTGTGGCTATCTCTAAAAGCCAAATTATGGTTTCTTATCAAGGCAATCATATCTAGCAGTTATCTGGCGCTATGATAGACACCCTCTCCTCCCGATATCTCATTCTCTCTCAACGTTTCTGTCTGAGCACTTATTTATTTGTGATTAGGGACAGCCTTTGGAAAATAAATAATTGTGGAGGAGAGCCAGACTTTTCTCTGGATTTTGAACTTTAGAGGTTCTTTCAGATTACGGCTGATAAGTTTCTGTGCGCTCGAGGCGGATCTATAGAGTAACGGGGCCAAAATCACAATAGTCTTTCTTGCTGCCTCGTTTTCTTTTATTTGTTAGCGTATGCTTCATGTTTGTTTTTTATCTTAAGTCACTGTTTTTTTAAAAATACGAACAAAATATGTTATAAGTAATATTTGTTTTATTTGTTACGGCCATTATTTGTAACTTGAATGTGTGCGGTTTCCGCTTATTTTTCTTGTATAAAAACAGCACGTTATGCTGCTTGATTATTGCTAACAGGTATTGTTTTTCATATTGTTTTTAATGTATTATTGTAATCATAAATAGCTGGTTTGTAGTGCAAATGTGACCACAAACCCTGTCTTAAGTAGCACGGGTATACACTGTGTGCAGAATTATTAGGCATGTTGATATTCTGGTCATATTTTTTTTCCAAACACATTTTACCAATTCCAAACCACATCAGTCTTAGTAACTACTGTTAATTTTGTATTTAATCATTTATATGTGATATATAATTGTCCGTGAAGGCTGGAAGTGAAAAACTCCTTATATTCAGGTGTGCAGGATTATTAGGCATGTTTTCTTTTACAGATAAAATGAGCCAAAAAAGATATTTAACCCAGACTGAAAAGTCCAAATTATTAAATGCCCATGAGAAGAATGCAATACTAATGCATTACAAGAATTTGCAAAGTTAAGGCTTGACCATTGGACAGTGAAATGCTTGTTGAGTCTGCATGGTCAGAAAAAACAGGTGGAGAAGAAAAGATGCATGTTAACTGCAAAAGAATTAGGAATTAAGGTGAAGAATTAGGTGTGACACCATCAGGAACCGTTTCCAGTTCTCCAGCGCCACCATTTTCCAGAACTGCAACCTACCTGGAGTCTTCAGAAGTGCAATGTGTCAGGTTCTCAGAGACTTTGCTTGGTAAAAAATCCTAAAAAATGCCCCTGACTTAATAAGAATAACAAGCTGACGTCTTGTGAAATACATGAAGACAGTTTTTTTATATGCTTTATAGACCGATAAGTTGAGAGTGACTCTTGAAGGACAAGCATCACATCCTCTTGTGCCTCTGATTCAAGAATTTATCTTCTAAAATCTGGCAGTAAGTTTTGGGAGTTCATGTTTAGTCTCTTATCCTGAAAAGTCTGACTTGCAGAGATGGACTAAAATGAACTCCCAAAACTTACTGCCAGATTTTAGAAGATAAATTCTTGAATCAGAGGTACAAGAGGATGTGATGCTTGTCCTTCAAGAGTCACTCTCAACTTATCTGTCTCTAAAGCATATAAAAAAACTGTCTTCATGTATTTCACAAGACGTCAGCTTGTTATTCTTATTAAGTCAGGGGCATTTTTTAGGATTTTTTAGCAAGCAAAGTCTCTGAGAACCTGACACATTGCACTTCTGAAGACTCCAGGTAGGTTGCAGTTCTGGAAAATGGTGGCGCTGGAGAACTGGAAACGGTTCCTGATGGTGTCACACCTAATTCTTCACCTTAATTCCTAATTCTTTTGCAGTTAACATGCATCTTTTCTTCTTCACCTGTTTTTTCTGACCATGCAGACTCAACAAGCATTTCACTGTCCAATGGTCAAGCCTTAACTTTGCAAATTCTTGTAATGCATTAGTATTGCATTCTTCTCATGGGCATTTAATAATTTGGACTTTTCAGTCTGGGTTAAATCTCTTTTTTGGCTCATTTTAGCTGTAAACAAAAACATGCCTAATAATTCTGCACACCTGAATATAAGGAGTTTTTCACTTCCAGCCTTCACGGACAATTATATATCACTTACAAATGATTAAATACAAAATTAATAGTAGTTATTAAGACTGATGTGGTTTGGAATTGGTAAAATGTGTTTGGAAAAAAAATATGACCAGAATATCAACATGCCTAATAATTCTGCACACAGTGTATTTGTAGCAATAGCCAAATATACATTTTATGGGTCAAAATGATCGATTTTTCTTTTATGCCTAAAATAAGGATAAGTAAAGATCATGTTCCATGAAGATATTTTGTAAATTTCCTACAGTAAATACATTAAAACTGATCAGTAATATGGATTGCTAAAATCTTCATTTAGACAACTTTAAGGGTGATTTTCTCAATATTTAGATTTTTTTGCACCCTCAGATTCCAGATTTTCAAATAGTTGTATCTCGGCCAAATATTGTCCTATCCTAACAAAACCATACATCAATGGAAAGCTTATTTATCAGCTTATAACTGGTTTTGTGGTCCAGGGTCACAACTGCGTTTTACTGCTTACTGCGCTTTGTTACTCATCTTTTTATTTACGTATAGCAGCTAATAAATTGAAAGTCTTTCACATTCACAGCAAATAGGGTGGATAGAGACATGGTTTATAGAAATAATTCCAAACATTTCTGTCATCATGTACTCGCCCCAGTCATTTCAAACCCATATTACTTTATTTCTTTTGTGGAAAACTAAAGTAGATATTAGGTAAAATGTTCACGCTGCTCTTTTCCATTAATTGAAAGCATAACATATTACAAGGTATTTAAAGCCATGCAATAGCACTTTGTTAAAAACAGACCTGACTTCTAACAATATTTGGTCTCCTTGTAGCAGACATGGAATGAAATGAAAATAAACCACAAAAATAATAACATAAATAAAATATAATGGTGATTTAAATATTGCTTACAAAAAAAAAAGAGATTTAGTCAGAATACAAAGGGGGAAAATGGGTTTAAGCATGACAACAGTAAGTGTAATACTGCTTTAAATGGTTGTTGTTTTTCCAAAAACAAAAAAAATATTAAAAAGTTTTCTTTTTAATCTAATTGCATTTTTGTTTTTGTTTTTCTGAGCAAAAAACAATTATCATACATTTTTCCTTAATTTACAGAGATACCCACTAAATTGTCATTTAGTGTAACAATCTTGTCAGGCATATTTACAACAAAAATCAATTTATGACATTAAAAGACGAATTACTTTTACCCCAAATACTAATTAGCTGTAATTCTACATTTTTAAAATTTGCCACTATCCTAGGTTCTGCCCATTTGTCAGTAAGATTTTTTTACTCATTTAAAACTCAATAAAATTTAATATGCTCCCTTATTCTTTTATATATTTTAATATGTACAAGTCAGAATAAGCATGTTGTTTGAATTTATACATAAATATTGTGTTACACTGAATGACAGGGTAACATTATTTCAACCAAATGACCGAATTTGATATTTTATTCTCCAAAAACTTATTTGAAACCTTAAAAGTAGACACTTATTTCACATATTTCTTTTGACATGGACATCTTAACATCTTTGACCCACAATAGGTGTCAATGGAAAAAGATGCTTTTTGCAGTCAGATGATGTAGTTACTAGAATCTACCAGCAGGGACTAACTAGGTCACACTAACCAGCCAAAGCATGACCCTGTAATTTTCATGTCTTGTAACTAATCACATCACACTAGGTTAACACAATGCTGAAATTAAATGAAATTTCATAGCTGTGGCATAAAACATTCTGGCTAGTATTTTGTTTTGTATTCCTCTGCAACAAGAGCATATGTTTGCAGAATTGTATTATTATTATTTTTTTTTAGGTGAATTCATCTTTAGAGCATTTGCATTTATTGAGTCTGTATTTTTATTTGTTGTACTTAAGACAATAAACATGTTGAAGTAGATTTCTTCTTCATTCATTGCAGAGTGAATCTCCAGGAGCTGTTTCTGTCTCCTCTCCTCCTCTTCCTTATCACATGCTTGGACAAAATCGACTAAAGCTCTGACAGTGATGTGGACAGCGGGCCCATTAAGTCCCGATCTGCTCCCTCTCTCCTCTTTTCTCTTCTCCTTGTGAAGGAGATTCTGTCATTCAGAGGGTGCACATCAGATTTCAATAGCTGACCTCTTAATGCCCGGGGTCAGCGCCGCACCGGCAACAATTTCACACTGAAGATGAAAGGGAAATGAACAGGCAGGACGCCGGGGTGACCGAGAGGCCCTGACCGGGTGGAGAAGTGCAGTCCGAGCCGCTCCAGTGCACTCAGTGCTGAGGATGGAGGGGCGAAGGGGTGCTGACCTCCATGATGCTAACATCAGGACAGGAGAGAGCAACTGATGGGCTTTTGAGAGCCACAGCAGGGGAGCAAACCTCAGTATGGTGAGAAACAGCTTTGCTGCTGAACTGAACTTAAATGGTGCTGAGGAATAACTAACTAAAGGTACTACTGCTATACATTCCATTTTCAAGTCCATATCACATGTCATACAGCTTTCCTGTAGCTCAAACAGTAGTGCACAGTGTTAACAATGCCCAGGTGTAATGTGCGTAATGTGCAATTTGAATGCAATCCAAGTCACTCACAACAACACAGAGGTGAATGGATGTTGTAACTTTTGTCGTGTCATTAGGTGCTGTTCTTCAAAAATGAAAAGCACACAATTTATTAAGAAATATTTCTGGTGTGTTTTCATATTTCCATATTCCCATATTTTTACTAATCCAAAATGAGACTAGAATGCCAGGTTTTCCACTATAGAATAACAAAATAAAAATATAAAGAATAGTTGATACTTTTTATCTTTCAATTCTGACTTTTTTCCTTGCAATTCTTAGAAGTAACATCAGAAGAAAGAAAGAAAAAAGTTTTAACTTTACTAGCAATTACTTTTTAAAAAAAAAAAGAAAAAAGAAAATTGTGAGTAAACCCAGATTTCAGAGAAAAACTCAGAACTGAGCTAAAAAAAAATTATATTTTGTGGCATATGTTTCCACATGTTTCAAACAAAACCTTTTATTTAAAAATTGCTAATCGATGTATTTGTTTCATATAAAAATCACAACTTAATATGACAGGTTTTCCAACATAGAATAAAAAAAATACAAATATAAAGGATTGGTGCAACTTCTTTTTATCTTTGCAAAAAACAAACAAACAAAAAAAAAATTCAAAGAGTTTTAACCTTAGTGGCAATTACCTTTTTTGTTGGTTGAAAACAACAAAAAAAAAAAGAGTAAACTCAGAATTCAGAGAACAAGTCAGAACTGAGCTAAAAAATAGTATTCTGTGGCAATTGCAAAAAAATAAAATAAAATAAAAAAAAAAGAAAGAAAAAAGTTTTAACCTTACTAGCAATTACCTTTTTTATTGGTTGAAACCATAAAAAAGAAAAAAGAAAATTATGAGTTAACTCAGAAAAAAGAAAAAGAAAAGTAAACTCAGAATTCAGAGAATAAGTCAGAACTGAGCTAAAAAATAATATTTTGTGGCATGTTTCCACATGTTTCAAACAAAACCTTTTATTTAAAAGTTGCTAATCAATGTATTAGTTTCATATAAAAATCACAACATAATAAGCCAGGTTTTCCACCATAAAATAAAAATATACAAATATAAAGGATAGTTGCAACTTTTTATCTTTCAATTCTGAGAAGTTAAATTCTTAGAAGTAACATCGGAACTGTGAGATATAAACTCGCAATTGCAAAAAAAAAAAAAAGGAAGAAAAAGTTTTAACCTTACTAGCAATTACCGTTTTTTATTGGCTGTAACCAAAAAAAAAAATTGTGAGTAAACTAACAATTCATAGAAAAAGTCAGAATTGAGCTAAAAAATTATATTCTGTGGCATTTGTTTCCACATTTTTCAAATAAAACCTTTTATTTAAAAGTTGCTAATCAATGTATTTGTTTTATATAAAAATAACAAAATAATATGCCAGGTTTTCCACCATAGAATAACAAAATAAAAATAGAAAGGATAGTTGCAACTTTTTATCTTTCAATTCTGACTTTCTTTCCTTGCAATTCTTAGAAGTAACATCAGAACTGTGAGATATAAACTTGCAATTGCAATTGCAAAAAAAAAAAAATAAAAATTGTGAGTAAACTCAGAGAATAAGTAGGAATTGAGCTAAATAATATATATATATATATATTCTGTGGCATATGGTTCCATATGTTTCAATCAAAACCTTTTATTTGAAAATTGCTAATCGATGTATTTGTTTCATATAAAAATAACTTCTTTCCATTAGTTCACTTTCAATTCTTTTGGTCTCTGGTAGTTTTCCCCATTTGAAAGTCACAAGCAAATTAAAATAGATTGTCAATATCTGACAAGTACAGATAATTAAAAAAATGCAATATTAACATATTAAGTTACATATTCTGAAAACAAAGACAGAAAATGTTGGTAGTATTCCTTTACCAAAAGCCAGTTCTTTAATGACATCATCATCCAAGAAGTGACACCACTTTGAAGGGAAAACAACTACACAAACAAGACAGTATGTATCAGCAGTGAATATTATGTATTCTGTGCTTTTTTGTGGTGTTAGTTTGTATTACTTAAACATTCCATCTTGCTTAATACATATGTACAGAATTGCTTTGATGACATCACAATTGCAAATGATAGTAAAGAATAGGCCTATATATCCAAATTGACTTAAAGTTAATTATAAGCTGTCACTCCTGCACATTTTCTTGCCATTGTCCAAATACTCATGAGAACATTAGTGATAATTTGTGGTTCACTTTTTGTGAGAACTGAACCATTATCCTTTTAATTATCAGTTTAGACCTTTAACTTCATCATAAAAAGCCTAATGCAAATAATGTGATCCTTGTTCTGATTTAAACAAATACATTAAAAAGACATCATTCAAGTATAGACATGTCCTTTCATGTTATATTTTTTATTTTTATATACATTTGTTTTATTGTCATTTGTAAAAACTGTCTTTAAAGTGTGTGTGTGTTGTGTGTGTAAATGGTCTGTTAGCAGACTCTCATGTAACGCCTGTGATATGCCTGATTCTCCAGAGATGCTGAGGCAGGGGATCTATTCACACATTTAAAGCCACACGGAGGGGGTCATCAGCCCTCCTGAGCGCTGTCAGGGGGCATTTAGCTCGTGATCTGCCCACAACAATGAGGTCAGTTGATTGCTTGTGGCTGGGTTGTTTTGGGGTATTTTTACTAGATCTGAAGCTTGTGAAATTGCTGCAGTGGTTGTTAACAGTGTTGGGGAGCTACTTTAAAATTAGAACTTACCAAACAACTCTTAAGTCCACATCAAAACAAAAATCAGAAATCAAAAATGACATACACTCTTTATTGGCATTAATGGTTCCATGTAGAACCTTTAACATTCTTGGAACCTTTCCAGGTTCTTTATAGTAGAAAATAATTCTTTAGATCAGGGGTGTCAAACTCAGTTCCTGGAGGGCCGCAGCCCTACAGAGTTTTGTTCCAGCTCTGATCCAACACACATACTATACAGTTTTCAACTAAGCTTAAAGAACTTGATTAGTTGGATCAAGGTGTGTTTAATTAAGGTTGCATCTAAACTCTGCAGGGCTGTTTGAGTTTGACACCCCTGCTTTAGATTATTAAAATGTCCAATCAGCAATGGGTCACTGAAAGGTTCTTTGGGGAACCAAAACCCCCCTTTGGAACCTTTCTTTTTATAGGAAGAGTTCACCAAAAATGAAAATTCGCTAAAAATGTGCTCAACCTACAGGCCATCCAAGATGTAGATGAGTTTGTTTATTCATCCGATTTGGAGAAATGTGGCATTAAATCACTTGCTGACCAATAGATCCTCAGCAGTGAATGGGTGCCGTCAGAATGAGAGTCCAAACAGCTGATAAAAACATTACAATTAATCCACAAGTAATCCACACCACTTTAGTCCATTTAAGAAAGAAATCCATCAAGACTTTTTAATTTCAAATATTGCACATTCATGGCAAATGCGTCATCCAATTCACATCATTTGCGTCACCCGGCGCAAATTTGCATATATTCGCATCTTTACATTGATGTACTTTACTTGCACAAATAATTCAGTTTGCTTTTGCAATGTGATATATATAAATATATATATATTGTTAAAATGTACAATTTTTACAACTTATTACAATTAGTGTTTTCTATTTTAATATATTTACTTTTGTGGTGGCAAAACTCATACTTTTTTTCAGGATTTTCTGATGAATATAAAGTTCCAAAAAGCTTATTTATTTGAATTTTGTACATTTTTTTAGACATTATAAATATATCTACTGTCATTTTTGTTCAATTCAGTGCATCCTTGCTACGGAAAAACTGTTGATTTCTTGATTAATACTCATTTATTTACCTTGTGTATCATGATTTCCACAAAATATTAAGAAGAGCAACATTGATAATAATAATAAATGTTTCTTGAGCAGCAAATTAGCATATTAGAATGATTTCTGAAGGATCATGTGACACTGAAGACTGGAGTAATGATGCTGAAAATTCAGCTTTGCATCACAGAAATAAATTATATTTTAAAAAATATTCAAATAAAAAACAGCTATTTTAAATCGTAATACCATTTCGCAATATTACAGTTTATACTGTAATTTTTGATCCAATAATGCAGCCTTGGTGAGCAAAAGAGACTTCTTTCCAAAGCATCCTATATTATGTCTAGTCTATGGGATGTTTTTTCGTTTTATTAATAATGCCATAATGGCATGCCTTATTCAATCAGAATTTAGAACTGGAACTCCCCATTTTATAAAAAATAAAAAAGCAACATTTAAATGACAATTTTAAAGTGCAAATTTCCCATTTAGATGCTTAACACTTCTTCATCAGAGCTGCATTAAATGCTTCACTGGCACACACCATAACGCTTTAAAAGTGGTGCCACCTGAATCAGGAGAGAAATCTGCACAGATCAAACAACATTTACAGTCCAAAACAAAAATGTGGGGGGATTTTAATGTGAGAGACAACAGGAGATGGATTTTTCACAGGAGGAAGCATTATTATGGACTCATATTTTAATAATTAGTAGCAGTGGTTTAAAGTTCAAAATGTCTCAATGATGAATTTGTTTCTTACAAACACGCAGCTTTTAGCTTCACAAGATGGATTAGATGGACTTGTGGATTATTGTGATGTTTTTATCAGCTGTTTGGACTCTCATTCTGACGGCACCCATTCACTGCAGAGGTTCCACTGGTGAGCAATTGATTTAATGCTACTTTTCTCCAAATCTGTTTATTGATTTGATTTTGACAAATCCTTAACCTTTAAACCTTAGTGTTTTGTGTTTAAAACTGTAGTGTTTGTGCTATATCCATGAAAGCAGAGATGCGTGTTTTATTTATTTGTGTGTTTTAGCAACTCTTCAGTTGCTTTCTTACATTTTTCAGCGTCCCCTGCATTCCGGTCACCCTAAGCAGTCATTCAAAAGGCCGTGAGTGCTGTCTGTCTCTCTCTGTCACTCTCTCTCTGGGGGGGAAGCCGCAGAGAGACTTCTTATGCATTCATGAGGAGAGTGGAGGATAAATAAAAAGGTTCATTACCACGCTAAAGTGTTACTAATGATATGTACCTGCCACCCAGCACCTCCGAAAATCTAATGTGACACAGTAGAATGGAAAATCTATTCCGCCGCGGTGGGCCACCAGTGGTGCCGCAGCGCGCTGTATGGAAATTTCCCACAGCCTGCCCCTCCATTTGTGTCTGTCTCTAACCAATATTTACAATTCCGCCGCTATAATGTCCTACCAGGCCCTTTATGCCGCTGTCACGACCTCCATATTAGCTGAAAATTGGTCTTTTCAAACTTAGCAGGGGAGCGTCTCTCACCGCCATGGATGCAATGCTTGGGTGCACAGCATGGGGGCATCATGGGAAGGTTCCTCGACCCCCTGGCCAACTCCTTGCTCTGTAGAGGTGTCGGTTTCTGTTTATCTGATATAGAGGGAATTGATCCGCTCTATACCTGTTTTAATGGGAAAAACTTCTAGTAAAGAATATACAATTATGCATTTAAAAAAACAAATAAGACGCATGATGACATGCAACATAGTGGCTTATCGCTTTCATATCATAAACACGAGTGTTTAATAAATACATACATGAATTTATATATATATGGGTCAAAGTTTTAAGATGTCCACGTCAAAAGTCATAGAAAGCACATTAAATGTAAGTAAAGTGTCTACTTTTAAGGTTTCAAATAAGTGTTTGGAGAATAAAATGTCAAAATTTGATTGAAATAATGTTTGTCATTCAGTGTAACACAATATTTATGTGAAAATTCAAACAACATGCTTATTCTGACTTGTACATATTAAAATATATAAAAGAATAAGGAAGCATATTAAATTTTATTGTGTTTTAAATGAGTAAAAAAATCTTACTGACAAATAGGCAAAACCTAGGATAGTGGCAAATTTACAAGAATTACAATTAATTAGTTTTTGGGGTGAAAGTAATTCATCTTTTAAGATATATGATATCATAAATTGATTTTTGTTGTAAATATGTCTGACAAGATTGTTACACTGAATGACATTTTAGTGGGTGTCTTCTGTAAATTAGGAAAAAAAAAAAAAGTATGATGTTTATTTTTTAAATATTTTTTATTTTTTATTTTTTGCTTAAACCCTTTTTCATCTTTGACCCATATATATAATGTATAATTTAAATTATTTTACATTGTACAGTAAAGGTTTTCAGTATATTTTAAAATGTGATTTATTTTTGTGATGGCAGAGCTGATACTTTTTTCAGAATTTTTTGATGAAAAGAAAGTTCCAAAGAGCGACATTTATTTAATTTTTCTTTAATAACATTATAAATGTCTTCACTGTCACTTTTGTTCGATTTAATGCATCCTTGCTACATAAAAATGTTAATTTCTTAATTAATAAGACTTTAATAATCTAGTGTATCATGATTTCCACAAAATTTCTACAAGCAAATCAGCATATTCAGAATAAAGATCATGTGACACTGAAAAATGGAGTAATGATGCTGAAAATTCAGCTTTACAGCACAGGAATAAATGACATTTTGAAGTAAATTTAAATAAAAAACAGTTATTTTAAACCATAGTAATATTTCATAATATTACTGTAATTTTTGATCCAAAATTGCAGCCTTGGTGAGCAAAAGAGACTTCTTTCAAAAACATCAAAAATTTTTAATGATTCCAAACTTTAGCCTAGTCTATGGGATGTTTTATTTATTTATTTTTTTTCGTTTTATTAATAATGACCGGCATGCCTTATTCAATCAGAGTTTAGAACTGAAACTCCCCATTTTATAATTCTAAAAAAAAAGCAACATTTAAATGACAATTTTAAAGGGCAAATTTCCCATTTAGATGCTTAACACTTCTTCATCAGAGCTGCATTAAATGCAGCAGCTATTCAATATTCAGGCTTCTCGGCTTCACTCAGGTTGAGCGCTTTACAAAGCACAAACAAACTGAGGCATTGACTTCTCAGTTTGTCGTAATTAACTTATGTAAATAGGCATCGTTATCCAGTGTTTCTAAACAGCAGTCGGGATGTATGCTCGTGTAATTATCTCATTAATACAGTAGACACGGATGGCGAAGCAACAGCCTGTTAAAAGCCTGTGTGCGGTTGCCATGGAAACCAGGCTTAAGTGGCTTATTGGTCGCTCAAGTGAGCTTGAAGCGTCACGCGAAGGTAAATCACTATGTGTGTGATTGTGAGTGCACAAGTGTGTGTGACGGCTGCAAAAGACCCTCCAACTGCAAAAATCATTGCATTAATTATTATTTAAATTCGCCAGAGTTCAATTAGTGATGGCAAAAGTGTGTTTGTATGCAGATCTGCAAGAATGGCATTGTAAATAGATAGTGTGTACCCAAGATTTATCACACTAAATGTCCATTATGCACTATTATGTCATATTTAAATAGAAGTATTTATACTGTGTATATATTCTCATCTTAAGAGCTGAAATTACAGTTTTTAATAATGCCTTAAAAATAGCTGTAATTTCATTGTATAGTTTTGATTGATTTGATCATGTCATCCATTGGGACACACATTAGAAATATACAGTGAATCTAGGGACACTTTCCATACTGTTAAGGGTTGTAATTTTATTTTTGCTTAATATTGATCCGTAATGTTACGAAATTAGATACGGTCAGGTAAAATTATTCCAAAATGACACCAGTGATGTTTAGAATCATAATTGAGCCCAATGCTGAATGAAACCGGCATAATTAATGTAAATGAGCTGAATAATGAACTTGCCCTTTGGACCGAGAGCAGCTAATATTTAAACCAAGATCACTTTTTCTCATTTATTGATTTATGTTGGGTAACGAAACATATTACTTGCGTTTACATCAGGGTCAGTCATTTATAGGGGGAGAGTTTCCCAAGAGATCTCTTCAGATATAATTCAGGTTATTTTTGTCAGAATTACACTGTTAGTCACAGTGTCATTTTTAGAGTGATTTATATACAGTGCTATTTATTAATATTTTAAGAAACATATTTATAGTTTTCATTTTCGTTTAATTTTGTCATTTTTTTAATTTTTTGTTCTTTTTGAATATTACTTTTTATGTTTCATTTGTTTTTATTCCAGTTTCAGCTTTTATTTATTTTTATTTGGTCATTTTAGTGCTTTAACTAGGTAACATTTCTCATTTTCTTTTAGGTTTTTGTAGTATTTATATATTTTATTCTGCTTTATTTAATAAACAAAAGTTTTTAATAGTTTTACTTAATATTAATAACCCTGGTTAATCAAGGTCGAAAAGCTCATATTGGTTTCCTGTGCAAAAAAAAAAAAAAAAAAAAAAAATCATAACGTCCATAGATTCTGATTCTAACAGCAGATGATTCTAACAGCATACCTTTTCTGAACAATCCACATGATTTGAGGCATTGTTCATGTCTGTTTTGCATAAATTTCCAAATAGGATTAGGGTTTATCTCAAATAACTGACCATAAGCAATGGATCTGTAACTTAAATCTTGCTCAGACTAGATGATTGAATCAGAACCATTTGCTTTTTGCAATCGGATTAGTCGAATTCACAAATAAATCATTTGACGCAACTGCGAATAATTTTTTAAACAAATCGGTTCGATGAATGATTCGCTCATGAATCAGGCATCGCTATCTCTTCTTTATTTTACTCGTGAATCGTATCAACCGATTCATTGAAAAGAATCGGATCAATGAACGATTCACATATGAATCAGACATCGCTTTGACGTCTTTCTTTATTTTACTTACGAATCATTTCACCGGTTCATTGAAAAGATTCGGATCAACGATTGATTCACGCATGAATCAGACATCGCTATGGCGTCTTTCTTTATTTTACTTGCGAATAATTTCAGCCGATTCATTGAAAAGAATTGGATCAACGAATGATTCGCTTATGAATTAGACATCGCTATCTCGTCTTTATTTTGCTTGCGAATCGTTTCACTGGTTCACTGAAAAGACTCGGATCAATGAACGATTCACGTATGAATCAGACATCACTATGGCATCTTTATTCTACTTGCAAATCATTTCAGCCAATTCATTAAAAAGAATCGAATCAACGAATGATTCGGTAATGAATCAGACATTGTTATCTCGTCTTATTTTACTTGCGAATCATTTCACCGGTTCATTGAAAAGATTTAGATCAACGATTGATTCACGCATGAATCAGACATCACTATGGCATCTTTATTCTACTTGCAAATCATTTCAGCCGATTTATTAAAAAGAATCGGATCAACGAATGATTCGCTGATGAATCAGACATTGTTATCTCGTCTTAATTTTTCTTGCAAATTGTTTCAACCGATTCATTGAAAAGAATCGGATCAACGTATGATTCACAGATGAATCAGACATCACTGTGGTGTCTTTCTTTATATCAAAATAAAGCTGAACAGCATGTTTTTCTAAAAGTGCTGTGGGATAAAAACTCATGGTAACACATTAGTAACAATTTCTCATTATTAACTTATTAGCATGCATATTACTAGCATAGTGGCTGTTTATTAGTACTTGAAAAGCACAGTGTCTTATTCTGCTTTGGATATGGTCCTACCTCATACCTAAACTTAACAACTAATAACTTTTAATAAGCAGCAAATTAGGAATTCATTGAGGCAAAATTCATAGTTAATAGTTAGTAAATGGGGGGGAAAAATACTGTGCAAGTCAATGGGGACCAGCAACTGTTTGGTTACCCACATTCTTCAAAATATCTTCTTTTATGTTCAACAGAAAAAAGAAGCTCTTACAGGTTAGAAAAACTTGAGGGAGTAATTGATGACAGAATTGTCATTTTTGGGAGAACTGTCCCTTTAAATGCATGACCAAACGAGATTCAAATATTGCCAACACCTCTGCGTTTACCTTCCTGGGAGTGTGTGTGGTCAAGCAGATGCAGCTGTTGTGTGTGTGTCAGTAATTAGGTAATTAGTGCGCTTGTGAGTGGGGTCTGAGCCCCTCCAAACGATCTGCCTGTCAGCCTGCATTCAACTCTTTCAAAAACCTCTCTGTTGCCCCCCTCAGACGTGCTGCTTAAGAGCTCCCTAATTTAATCACGGGCCTCATCAGTCCCCAGGAATGAATCAAACGTCTGTAAGCCCAACATGTCCACCGCTGTTTGACTGATTAATTCATATGACGCCAAACGGAATGTTCTGGCTTGTTTGTCATATTACGGCGGCCCAGAGCTCTGCCTCCCTCCGTTAATTGAACACTTTCTGGGCCTCCGGTTGGTTCCACCCGACACCCTGTGAGCGCATGACTTCAAAAGCCTCTTTTCATGATGCTGGCAGCGTGAGTTTCTAATTATGACTGTAATAAAAGGTAACTGTGCTCTGGCTGGAAGCCGCTGCCAACTAGCCAAATCTGGCTATGGATGTGTCTCTCTCTCTCCCTGCCTCTGTCTCTTCCTCCAGCTTACGGCATCAGTGCCCCTCCTTGGCCAAGCGACACACAATAGGAAGATAATTAGGAGAAAGGGAAATCCGCCTTGTGTATATGTATAATTGTAAGATCACATAACTCATGACTTCCACAATAGCTGGCACAAGGGGGCTCCCAAAGGCCCCGTAAAACCTATTAGCCACTCTAACAGCGACAAACACAGCGGCAGAGATGTCCTGTGATCCGTAATTGTGTAAGAGTCCTTTAGGGAAGGGCTGGAGTACAGGCGACATTGGCACGACAAACATCACACCATGCTAATAACCTCAGACTTGGCTTGATGTCCCTCAGCGCTTCCTTGCAGGTCCTCAAGGTTCAGTAGAGGTTGTTTAATGTATGTTTTGATCATTTGGTAGTTGAAAACCATACAAACAACCACCAATTTTTCTCACTCCAGAAAATTTGCATGAAATAAGACAATGAAATTGAAATTAGATGGCTTGGTTTTGTGATATTTCTATAATTCAGCATAAATATAACTACTGCTGGGTCGACTTTTACTTGCAAATTGTTATTTGTCTCTGATACAAATTACACAACAGAAATTATAGGGTAATTTTTTTGAAATTGAGATAAAATAAATAAGCTTTCCATTAATGTGTTGTTTGTTAGGATAGGAGAATATTTGGCCGAGATGCAATTATTTGAATATCTGGAATCTGCGGGTGCAAAAATATCTAAATATTGAGAAAATCGCCTTCAAAATTGTCCAAATGAAGTTCTTAGCAATGCATATTACTAATCAAAACTTAGGTTCTGATATATTTGCGGTAGAAAATTTACAAAATATCTTCATGGAACATAAACTTAATATCCTACTGAATTTTTGGCATAAAAGAAAAATCAATAATTTTGACCCAAACAATGCATTTTTGGCTATTGCTACGAATATGCCTGTGCTACCTATGACTGGTTTTGTGGTCCAGAGTTTCATATTAGGTAGTGTATTTCGACTACTTCTTGATTACTTTTAGATTACTTTTGACCTAAAATATATTTTTATATTTTATATTCTTTATTATCAACACATGAAGTGCATTAAACAAATAACAAGGATTTCATAAATAAACTTCTGGGGGTTTGTGAGTGGAAGAAAAGGTGGAAAACTTTCCAAATTTACAGTATATGAAAGTGTTTTGAATTTTTGAAGGGAAATTTTAAGAAAGAATCCAATCAAGTTATGAATAATTTACTGCTTTTGTGTAAATAATATGTAATATATAATCTGTAAAAAGGTAACTGCAGTCTGATTATGAGCACTTTAAAATCTAATGTAATCTAATTACAAGAACTTAATTTTGGAATCTGATTACATTATCCAGATTATGTATAATCAGTTACTACCCAGCACTGTGAATAACGAACTTGCAGGCTGTTTTTGCTGATTATCCATCATGCCTACACTGGTCAAACTTGTCTACATGCATCAATAACTCACTTAACCAATTTGCACATCAAAAAAGAAAAAAAAAAGGCCATCTTGGAATTTTTAAAAAAAAAAAAGGTACATCGAAAAATTAAGAGGTTATTAACATATTTAGTAATAATAATGTTCATATCTGGCCAAATTATCAATAACTATAGAGTATGGCGAAAGCAATGACAAGGTTATAGGTTTGATTCCAAGGGAATGCAAGAACTGATGGAAATGTATACATAAATGCAATGCAAGTTGCAAATGCATAAATGTAAAATGTAACTATAAAACCTTGTGCATTGCATCTTAATGGCATGTTGCACATGCACATGAATGATATTTGTGAGCTGTATCAGAGGGCACAATTTTTTGTAATGACTTATTTTCCAATCTGTTTCATTACACTTAGTTATTATATTAAAAGAAGACTTGGAATAGAGTGAACAAATCATAAGCAATACTGTTATCAGTGCTGGGTAGAATACTTAAAATTGTAGTCCATTACATAACGGAAATTGTAGTTAGTGACATAATCTGTTGGATTACATATATTAGGTAATGTATCCGGACTACTTTTTGATTACTTTTAGATTACTTTTGACCTAAAGGAAGAAAATATTTTTCATTCTTTGTTATGAACATCATAAAGTGCATTAAATATTACAGCATATCAAGGTTTCCCAAACTTGAGTTCCTGGAAGAACTGCGGAAGGTTCATGAGGTGATGAAAGGATAAAAATGAATTAAGTCATAAAAATGTCACATTAAACCTTCTGTGTAATTGTAGTCACCTGAACTAGTGGCTGGTAGGTTTTTCCTAATGTAAGCAGTAGAAAGTGAATTTTAAGAGAGAAGAAGAATTAAGGGAAATCAGTGCATTCTAACCACTTCAGTGCCATTATGTAAATAATTTGTAGTCTATAAAAAAGTAACTGTAATCTAATTATGAGTACTTTAACATGTTACTATGACATAAAAAATGCTGGGTTAAATACAACCCAGCGCTGGGTGAAATATGAACAAACTCAGTGAGTTAAATGTTTATAGTTTTATTTAACCCAACCATTGCTTAAAAATTACTACAAGGCTGGCTTAAAACGAACCCAAAATAGGTTGGAAATTAAAAATATGACACATTTATAGAGGCATCAGCAGTAATCAGAAGGTGAACATGTATTAATAAGCAATTTAAAAAAATGTGTATTGTTTAATTATTGTTTATTCAACCTATTAATGAATGTTCACTTATTGAACATATTCATAAATGTTTATTTCCAACCTATTTTAGGTTCCATTTAAGCAAGAAATTTTTAATTTTTAAAAAACTTTTTTAAACCCTAATCGCTGGGTTTGTCCATATTTCACCCAATGCTGGGTTGTTTTTAACCCAGCATTTTTTTTAGTATGTACCCAGCACTGACTGTTATGGTAATACTTGTGCTTTGTTGTTCTTATAGGAGCTTGCATCATTACATGCATCTGTGGTGTGGAAAAGAGCAACAAAAACTTCTCTTTTGTGTTCCCACAGAAGAAATGTGGTGCGGGTGAGTAAATGATGACCACATTTTTATTTGTAGTTGAACTATCCCTTTAAATAGGTCCAATCTGGCGCTGTCCCCTCTGTGAAACTCATATAAAGAGCGTGAGCAGAGGAGGCTTGGCATGTGCTTGTTAACAGTATTTTCTTCTCTTGAGCCTCGCTAGGCAAAGGTCATCTGGACACTTTGTTCTCAAACAAAGCAGATAGGAAGTCGACCGCTCGCAATCGGGTCAGAGCGACAATCCCCTCTCCTCCACAAATAAAGCCAGAGAGCTTAAACCTGTTACTGTCAGCTTCTCACCTGGATCACAATCTCTCCGGCACTCTACGCGCAAACCAATCGCCTTTATGTTCTTTTTTTCCCACCGCTTGCTGAGAGCTCCCAGGTAAAGTGGATGGCAAATGTAGCCTATAGAGTTACCGGCGGCTAAGCCGGGCTGACGATCAGCACAATAGCGGCAGGTAATAACGGCACCGGCGTCCTCGGCCTTTTCCCCAGGCTTCATTTCCGAACAGCGCTTGCCATTTCACAGCTGTTAAGTGCTGCCTCTCTCTTTGTTGTGATTAGGGGTAAATTAATAGATGCCTCCCGGTAATCAGCTTCCATTAGGGCTGTCACATCCTCGCTGTCAGGACGCCGGCTGCAGTGGACAGGGAATGTTCACCCTGTCACCGAGAAGCACATTAGCGGCGTCTTTAGCGCTGAAAAGGGGAAAAAGCGGCAGTTAGTGTTGCAGCACGATGCCGGTCATCGTGGGAAATGCATATAGAGTGGTCTTTAATTCACCCCGTCGTGTTTAAAATGAGCTGTGAAATGTACAGGGGGTCGAATAATTGATTTTTCCTCTCAATGCAGAATCCAGCGCAGGGCCGTTTAGCCATTTTGCAAGGGCAGAACAGCACGGGATGACTGGTGAGGACGATCACAGAGATAACAAACACCTGAGACCTCTGAGGTGACTGAATGCCAATAAACACACACATCTCACCTTATTCACCTTTCGCATCATGCCATTTTCAATAGAAAGAGTTTAGTTGATGCAAGAAATTGATAAACAAATTCTTTTTATGGACAAGAGGCATTAACTAAGTAAATATGCATTCAACTGCATTATTGTCCAGCACAGAAATCTGAACATTGGATAAAGTCAGGATCAAAAATCTTGTTAGAAATGTTTGTTAAAGGTTTTTACAGAGGTTTTTCATTTCGTAAATCAGAAAATGCTGTCAAAAGACAGTCAAATTAAATACATTTTCACAATGTTTTAAGAAATAAAATGTCATTTAAATCAGGCATTTGATATTGACAAACAGAATCCAGATAGGAATAAAACTGTAAAGTCTGGTGCAAGTGCTGCTGAAGTGCAGGAGAAAAAAACTCATTTTAAGAAAATGACCTTTAAAATATTAATTGTAATTCAAATCTGGAGACATAAATTGCTATAATATAATAAAATAAACTCTTAAAAGTGTTTTTTTGGAGTGTTATGGAAGTCATGTTATGGAAGCAAAATAATCCAAAGTTGCAATATTTGAGTGCATGAAAAAACAATAGTTTTGCCCGTAGTGTTTTACCTTTTTTCCAAAGAAAATATGTTCCAAAATGTTTGATCATGCAAAATTGGCACCATAATGCAATGCAGTTGCTAGGGTGTGAATATATGTAAATGTGCGTATAATATAGTTATTTTAATACATTTTAAATGGTTATTGTGTTAAAAAAAAAAAAAAAAAAATCAAATGTAATAATAATAATGAATCAAATCAAATGTACCTATTACGCCCCAAATCTTGTTTGCATAAGAAGTTGTCATGTGATGACATGAATGTATTGTTCATTGTTAATGTTAGTTAAATTATTAACTAACATTAACTAATTGGACTGTACTATAAACAGAAGTGAAATTAGTTTTTTTTTTTTTTTTTAGGATAAGATTTTATCTATCAGCAACACATAAAAGTTATTTTAATTGATATACAGTTTAAGTCAAAAGTTTACATACACCTTGCAGAATCTGCAAAATGTTAATTAATTTCCCTATATACGAAGGATTATACAAAATGCATGTTATTTTATATTAAATACTGACCTGAATAAGATATTTCACAAAGACATTTACATATAGTCCACAAGAGAAAATAATAGTTACATTTATAAAAATGACCCTGTTTAAAAGTTTACATACGCTTGATTCTTAATACTGTGTTGCTACCTAGATGATCCACAGCTGTGTTTTTCATTTTCATTTTTGTTTAGTGATAATTGTTCATGATTCTCTTGTTTGTCCTGAACAGTTAAACTGCCTGCTATTCTTTGGAAAAATCCTTCAGACCCCACATTTTTCAGTCATTGTTGGAAAGGGTTTAAATACACGAAAATGCTGAAAACCCACAGCATTTGTGGGACTTTTTCTGAAGGACAGTGGGCAGTTTAACTGTTCAGGACAAACAAGGGACTCTGTAATGAACAACTGTCACTAAACAAAAAAATAAAAACACAGCTGTGGATCATTCAGGTAACAACACAGTATTAAGAATCAAGCGTATGTAAACTTTTGAACAGGGTCATTTTTATAAATTCAACTATTATTTTCTCTTGTGGGCTATATGGAAATGTCTTTTATGTGAAATATCTTATTCAGGTCAGTACTAGATAAAAACGAACATGCATTTTGTATGATCTCTCTTATTTTTGGTAAAATAATTAACATTTTGCAGATTCTGCAAGGTGTATGTAAACTTTTGACATCAACAATATAAAACAAAAAACAGCTTTGTTTCAAAGCGTTTGACCACGTGCGCTTGCATAAAACACAGGAAATGAGAACATGAATCAGTAGGAAGTGGTTTTCATGCAGAGTTTAAACCTGTAGAGATGCTATAGAGTGGGTTGTCCGGCATAATCTAATTTGTGTGTCCGGAGCGGCCAAAAAACGACAGTCGTTCACAATTGGCAGAATACACATGAAACGAGCCATTTCTGGGAAAAGCGCAGCAGACCTCGCAGATAATTGTGAGGAAAATCAGTTTCTTTTCCAATTCAGAAAGCAACGGAGGAGCATTAACTATTTCAAATGTTGTTGGTATTCTGGGAGAATCATTATTGGCTGTATCTTCAGATTTACACCTAGGATTCTGAGATGAAACAAATAATTTACGCACACGAGCAACAAACGTGTTTACTTTCTGCACTGTTTGGATTCACGACTTCTTTTCTTTTCTGAATAACGCAGCACACCTCTGAGAAGCATATAATGAACTGCATTAAATCCATGCGTCAATATTTATGGAAATACAGACGACGTTATTCAAAAAAAAAAAAATACGGGGCTGACACAGTGCATCTGTTTGCATTATGGGTAATTACAGAAGGATTGGATGTTCTGCTGAGGCCGAGCTTTAGCAGGTATGCCGATATAAGGGATTGACTTTGCCGTTCCTCATTACGGCCACATATGGGAAACCCAGCTGGGATCTGAATTGGTGAGAGGGAGAGAGAGAATCGATTTCATTTGCAGGATTATTGAAGCCACTGAGATGCGGCGTGTATGAAACATAAAGTCTCATTTTCGAGTCCTCCGCAGAGGCAGGAGAATGAAAACGTATGGCTGTTAGCGAGTTATTTTCATGCCGTGGAACAATAAGGAAATTGTGAAGTTTACTAACTTCGGGAGAAGTGGCCGACTTGTCTGCCTTGGATGGTAATTGTGTTCTATCAAGAGGCAACTAGTTTATCTGAGCTGCATAACACGCTTGAGATGAGAATGTGTTATAGATCCCGTCTCAAAGTAAAGCGACTCCAAATATGAAAGATAAATATTTGTTTGGAAAGGAAAAAGGAGACTTCAGACTCTGATTCCTTTATTCAAACTTTCTCATACCCTCTGAGAAATTACTCCAGGATTTATAATGTTTCAAAAGATTTTCGTGTCACATAAATTTTGAACTTTCTATTCATCAAATAATCTTGAAAACAAATGTATCACAGTTTCCCCAAAAATATGAAGCAGATATGAAGTTTTCAACATTGATAGTAATCAGAAATGTTTCTTGAGCAGCGAATTGGCATGTTAGAATGATTTCTGAAGGGTCATGTGACACTGAAGACTGGAGTAACGATGCTGAAAATTCAGCTTTGATCACAGGAATAAATTACATTTTTAATATATATTCAAATAGAAAACAGTTGTTTTAAATTGTAATAATATTTATATTTTTTTATATATTTTCAATCAAATAAACGCAGCCTTGGTGAGAAATTTCTTTCAAAAACATACACACACAAAAAAAAAACTAACCAATGACTTGTAATGTTTTTTAAAGAAGTCTCTTATGCCCATCAAGGCTGCGTTTATTTGATCAAAAATACAGAAAAAAAACAGTGATATTGCAAAATGTTATTACAATATAAAATAATGGTTTTTATTTTAATATACCTTAAAATATAATTTATTCATGTGAGGCAAAGCTGAATTTTAATCAGCTGTTACTATAGTCTTAAGTATCACATGATCCTTCAGAAATCATTCTAATATGCTGATTTATTATTAGAATTATCAATGTTGGAAACAGTTGTGCTGCCAGTTATTTATTTGGAACCTGTGAATCTTTTTTTTTTTTTTTTTTAGGATTTTTTGATGGAAAAACAAGTTAAAAAGAACAGCATTTATTCAAAATATAAATATTTTCTAACAAGGTAAATCTATGCTATCACTTTTTATTAATTTAACACATCCTTGGTGAATAAAAGTATTAATTTCTTTCAAAAAAAAAAGAAAGAATACAAATTTACTGACCCCGAACTTTTGAACAGTAGTGTATATTGTTAGAATCCTTTTTATTTTAAATAAATGCTGTTCTCTTTAACTTTTTATTAATCAAAGAATATTGAAAAAAAGTTTCACAGGTTCCAAAAAAATATTGAACAGCACAACTGTTTCTAACATTGATAATAAATCAGCATATTAGAATGATTTCTGAAGGATCATGTGACGCTTAAGACTGAAGTAACAGCTGATGAAAATTCAGCACTGCATCACAGGAATAAATAATTTTTTTTAAGTATATTAAAATAAAAACCATTATTTTATATTGTAATAACATTTTGCAATATTACTGTTCTTTTCTGTATTTTTGATCAAATAAATGCAGCATTGATGAGCATAAGAAACTTCTTTTAATAAACATTGCAAGTCTTACTGATCCCAAACTTTTGAGAGGTAGTGTATATAACAGTAAATATTTTATATTTGTATAAATCCCAATAATAATAAAAAATTAAATAAAAAAATAATTTTAATTTAATAAGTTTACCAGTTCCCTATTTGTTTTAGAGAAACTTATATAATTTTGTTTTTTATTTTATTTAATTTTTGGCATCACAGCTAAGGATAGTATTTTTAGTGATTTTTTTTTTTTTTTTTTTTTGTGATAATTTTTGCTTTTTATTTGTTGCATATTGTACATTTGATTAGTCAGAATAAACACTGACTAATAACTGGCTTTTTGGATCCAGATGTTGTAGTTCCAGCATCTGCCAGCAGGTGCCGACTGATGGGACTAACCGTCCAAACCTGGACTGGTTAATCACAATTCTACTAACAAAAGAGTAACAGATGATATGAATCTGAAATTTATTGTAGACTTTATATTTGGAATCTGTAAAATTACAGTGACATGAGAATCGAGAGAGGACTAACATTTTCCCATGATGCTTTAAATCTAACAGCTGGATCTGCATCTGTGCCTCCAATGCCAGCATGTTGTGTTTTCCCACAACCTTCCGTTTCTGCCATAAAAGTCTGGTCCAAAGCTGTTAGAGAGTTCTGCTGTAGGTTGATGTCACACACAGGCCCAGCTGGGGCAGGAAATGATGTCATAGAGGGGCAGCTGAGAGCATTAGTGAGTGTGATGAGAATGGTATGGTGATGTAAGAGGTAGGCGGCCACACGGATCTTTCCGGAACGCCGCCCGTTCCCAATGAGCTCCCGTGGCCCGAATCATAGGCATGTTATTGCACATTCCTCCGTAAGTGAGTGTGGTCAGCACACTGTGTGTGTGTGTGTGTGTGTGTGTGTGTTGAGAGAGACAAAGTCTGTGTTTTCGCCGTAATGATTATTAGTGCAGATTTGAGCATTACTGTTATTATTATTCATAATTTGCAAGTTTATGCTATTCTTTTGATATAGTACCATTATTTGGAAATAAATGAAATCTTTTATTCAACAAGGACACATTAAATTGATCAAAAGTGATAATAAAGAATGGAAGACCATTCTCATAATCTCACAATTATGAGAAAAAAAGTCAAAATTGTGAGATGTAAACTCTGACTTTTTTTCTTGCAAATTGTATTTTATTTTATTTTATTTTATTTTATTTTTATTTTCATGGTGGAAACTGGCTTCCATAGTAAAGACATGAATAATATAATAAAAAATATATATTTCAAATAAAAGCTGTTCCTTTTAACTTTCTGTTCATCAAAGAATCCTCACAGCTTCCACAAAAATACTATTAAAAATATATGATGATAATCAGAAATGTTTCATATCAGCAAATCATATTAAAATGATTTCTGAAGGATCATGTGACACTGAAGGCTGAAGTAATGATGCTGAAAATTCAGCTTTGATTGCAGAAATAAATTACATTTTAATATATATATTCAAATAGAAAACAGTTGTTTTAAATTGTAAAAATATTTCACCTTTTTACTGTTTTTAATGTATTTTTGATCAAATAAATGCAGACTTGGTGAGAGATTTAAAAAAAAAAACAGACACATTTTATATTTGTATAAATTCCAATAATATAAACATTTAAATAAAAAATTCCAGTTGTACTTTAAAAAAAAAAAAAAAAATTAATGGGAGAAAATTTCATAGTAAAGACATGAATAATATAATTTAAAAAAAATATAATAAAAAGTTATATTTCAAATAAAAGCTGTTCTTTTTTTGCTTTCTATTCCTCAAAGAATCCTTAAAAAAATGTATCACAGCTTCCACAAAAATACAATTAAAAATACAAGATGATAATCAGAAATGTTTCTTGAGCGGCAAATCAGCATATTAGAATGATTTTTGAAGGGTCATGTGACACTGAAGGCTGAAGTAATGAATCTGAAAATTCAGCTTTGATCGCAGGAATAAATTACATTTTACAATGTATTCACATAGAAAACAGTTATTTTAAATTGTAATAATATTTCACAATTTTACGGTCTTTACTGCATTTTTAATTTTAAAAAAAATGCATCCTTGGTGAGCAGAAGAGACTTCTTTTAAAAAACATTACAAAATTTTTGCAACCCCATTACTGAACCGTTTCGTAAATGAAAAATAAATAAATAAATAAATTACCCCCTAAAACATATAGTTTTAGTTTGTAAATTTCTTAATGATAACTCTGTTTTTCCCTAAAAATAATATAATCCCATAGACTTGAAAAAGAAAATAAGATAGAGACCCAGAACGCCCTAAAATATATCCACATTTTATTAAGATAATAAAAATCTAGTTGGTTCAGCAATCATAAAAATAGCTAGAAGAACTAAATAAAAAATGACTGTATTCCAAGATATTAGGTTTCTATAGTGGGATGAGGACAGAGAAAGATAGAGGGTGAGAGAGCTTTGCTGTAGGTTTCAAAGGGGCCCGTGTTTTGATACAGACAGTCCTGTGGGGGGACGGGGGCCTCTGTCTGGGAGAATCGCTACGGCACCGTTATGGAGCTTAAGTCTCGATCCACTCTAATAAAAAAGACTCAAACCAAACAGGCCATAATTTCACATGAGCCTGGGAGCTACCTGCGGCCCTTCAGCCGTGCTTATTTAATAAGAGACGCACCCGAGGGCGGGAGCCTGAGGAACACCACTGTGTGCTAGTGAGGGAATGACGTAAGAAATGATTCATCTCATTAGTTCAAAGATATATATGTACACGGTGGCCCAAAAGCTATTTTGACATTTAAGTCACACTTTAAAGTGTCTGATTTCATTGCATTAGATGACAAAATATTAAGGCAAATATCATTTATTGTAAAGATGGATGCACAAACATAAACATTTCACAATAAAACGTTTGAAGTGGTAAAACAAAAGACAAAAATATAACCATTTGTTTGATATTTTGTTATCTAATCCCATGATAGTCATGATTTTTCAGTACAGCTTAAATGTTATTTTAGTATTATTTCTAAACAATTATCGTTTTGTTTTGTTTTTTTTATACTTAAGTCAGTGTTATTTATACAGCGTACTATTATAGTTTATAATATTTAAAATTAGCTCATATTTTTATGTGTTTGGTTAAACTTTTGGTAATTTTATATGATTTTGATATTTTTAAATGAGCTTAAATCAGTGTTAAACATGCAGTACTATTATAGGTTTTATTAATATTTTAAATGAGTTTATATTTTTATGTCTTTGGTTTAATTTGTAGTAATTTTATGTGCTTTTGAAATTTTTTAAGCTTTTTATTATTTATATAAAATTTTAGGTTTTATGAATATTTTAAATTAGCATTTATTTTTTTTAAACCATCAGTTACATTTTTATTTTTTTAGTAATTTAGTGCTCTTTTTTTAGCCAGTGACATTATAGGATTATTTATACAATATACTATAGGTTTTATTAATGTTTTAAAATAGCCTTTATTTGTTGTGTCTTCAGTTTAATTTAGTTTTTTTTTTTTTTTTTTTTTTTTTTTTTGCTTACGTCATTGATATTTTAGTATTAGTTTATAGGTTTTATTAATGTTTTAAACTAGCCTTTTTATGTCTTTAGTTAAATTTAGTTTCATTTAAATGTATTTTTTGTGCTTTTGACATTTTTTTAAGCTTTTTAAGCTTTTTTTCTTTTTATTTATTTATTTATTTATTTTTCCTAAGTATTATTTTAGTATTATTTATGTACTATTATAGGCTTTATTAATGTGTTAAACTAGCCTTTTTGTGTCTTTAGTTTAATTTTTGTGCTTTTGAAGTTTTTTAAGCTTTTTTATTTATTTATTTTGCCTAAGGCAGTGTTATTTTAGTATTATTTATATACTATTATAGGTTTAGGTTTTATTGTTTTGCACTAGTCTTTATTTTTTGTGTCTTCAGTTTAATTTAGTTTCATTTTTTTAAATTGTGCTTTTAATATTTCTAAGCTTTTTAGCTTTTTTTCTGCTTACGTCATTGATATTGTAGTATTATTTATACAATATACTATAGTTTTTATTGTTTTAAACTAGAATTTTTGTGTGTGTCTTTAGTTTAATTTATTTGATGTGCTTCTAAAGTTTTGTAAGCTTTTTACGCTTTTTTCTATTGATTTATTTATTTTGCCAAATACAGTGTTATTTCAGTATTATTTATATACTATTATAGGTTTTATCAGTGTTTTAAACTAGCCTTTTTAGTGTCTTTGGTTTAATTGTAATTTGTTTTTTTTTTTTTTTGCTTTTGAAGTTTTTTTAAGCTTTTTTTATTTATTTAATTTGCCTAAGACAGTGTTATTTTAGTATTATTTATATGCGATTATAGGTTTTTATTTATAGCTTTTTTATGTTTTTAGTTACATTTTTATAAAAACAATTGGGCTTTTAATATTTCTAAGCTTTTTAACTTTTTTTTTTTGCTTGTGTCATTGATATTTTTGTATTATTCATACAATATACTATTGGTTTTATTAATGTTTTTTAAGCGTTTAAAGCTTTTTTCTATTTATTTATTTATTGTGTCAAAGACAGCGTTATTTTAGTATTATTTATAAGCAATTGTAGGTTTTATTAATGTTTTGAATTAGCTTTTTTTATGTTTTCAGTTACATTTTTAGTAATTTTGTGTGATACGACTGTGATTTTGACTTTTTTTTAATATTACTATTTAGGTTTCTGCTATTCTTCTTATTATTTTTAGATAGTTTAGTTTAAGCTTTTATTTGTTTGCTGTTAGTACTTTTAATACACACATCCGCATACACATGTGTGTGTGTTTTGATCACCTTTATTTCAGTTAACAAAACTGTTTTGAATAGTTTTTGTCAACACTACTAACCCAAGCTTAAGTGTCCAAAGGCATTTTAGGGCCACTGTATTCAGAAGTAGCTGAGTTTGTTTTGTGTTTAGCAGGTTTAATCTCCTCTGTTCATTCACCTCTCTGTGAACGGGGAAAGAGAGATAGACAGACATACAGAAGGAGGAGAGAGAGGCAACTTGAAAGACTTGTGTGTTTTCCTGTATGTAAAACAGAATGAAAAGTAACATTTGTTTTGCCGCCTGTTCGTTTCCCCCCGTAATGCGCACAATCAAGGCCACAGAAGAGGCTAAATGCATTATACATTACCGAGTGGCACCACGCACTTGGCCGTGATCCTGCCGCTGTTGTCACTTTAGGTTATTTGAAGAGGAAAGTGCTTTAGCCAAAGACCGGAGCGCTTTTCTCTCTCCTTTGCATATGAAGTGGAGGCAGGCTAGAAAGAAGCCAAGCTTAAACTGCTACCCTACTGAGACAAAGATGCTCTGAGCTCTTCTGCAACTTTGCCTTCACACGCTGGGGTGGCAATAGACTTACAACACACACCAAAACATTGTCGAGATAGAGACCATTGTGCAATACGTGTGACAAGCGTGCCTAACTGAGAAGTTTCATTAGAAATAGAGGACGTTTTAGGTACTCCTGCCAAGAATTCTTTCAGTAACTGTTTTAATATAATTGATTTGAATTTTATTTTAATATTATGCTTTATTTTTATTAATTATTATTATTGTTATTATTATTATTATTATGCATTCAAATGCATTTCATTTTATTTAATGCATTTATTTTATGCATACAAATCTTACCTTCTACTCACGGTATTAATTAAACAGAACAAAAAAAGTTCAGTTTAATTAAAATAGGTTATATTTGCAGCTGCTGTGCAGTGACATGTATTTTGAAATTTTTATAATTTAAATAAAATGTTTAAATGTAATCTTAAAATGTAATTAATTTATTAAATTTACCCATTTAGTTATTTGTGACAAGCGTATCTAACTGAGAAGTGTCATTCTAAATGGAGGACTTTTTTGAGGTAATGCTATAGATTTTGCAACTAATCTTTAAATAATTATTTTTGATATTATTTATTTTTTTATTTTTGTTTTATTATTTGACAATATATAGTAAAATGTAATTTATTTTAGTGATGCAAAGCTGAATTTTCAGTAGCCATCACTCCCTATATATAGACACTATTATTATTTTTATTATATATTATTATTAGTAGTAGTATTTTTTTTTTTTTTAGTAATGTTTTATAGTTATTATTTATTAGTTTGCATTGGTTTCTATTTAATATATTTGGTTTTTATTTTCATTTTATTTCATATAATTTATTTGTATTTATATTATTTTATTTTACAAAAATAATAATTTTTTATATTTTATTTTATATAAAATATTTTCTATTTATATAAAATTATACATATATATATATTTATTATTTTACAGTATTTTACAATTATTATTTATTATCTGTCACATGATTCTTCCAGTGTTATACTATATAAACACTATTGATTTTTATTATATATTATTAGTAGTAGTATTTTTTTTTTAGTATTATAGTATTATTTTATATAATAACTATAAAATAATACTATAATAGTAAAAAAATACTACTACTAATAATAATATGTAATAAAAATTTATAGTGTCTTAATAGTTATTATTTTATCATTTAGTATATTCAGGTTTATTTTAATTTTAGTTCATGTAATGAATTTGTATTTATATTATTTTATTTTTATATATGTATGTATATATATATATATATATATATATATATATATATATATATATATATACACACACACACTATTATTATTATTTATAATTATTGTACACTATTTCACAGTTATTTTCTTATATATTAATATTATAGTAGTATATTATTAGTTTATATTATAGTATACTAGTATATTATATTAGTATATTATAGTAGTAGTAGTAGTAGTATAGTTATTATTATTTTCCATTGGTTTCATTTAATATATTTTAATTTTTAATTTTTTAATTTTAGTTCATATAATTAATTTGTATTTATATTATTTTATTTTTGTATTTTTATTAACATTAAATTGTACTGGGATTGTTCTCTTAAAGTGAATTTTTTTTTTTTTTTTTTATTGTTAGTACAAAATGTAATTTTGAAATGTTATCCATGTAATTCTCTTTTACCTAAGATTACTGTGATAAGATTATTGTGCCACCTGCAGGTCAATCCATGTATTTCGCCCTAATTAGATTGTGTAATTATGAGTCTAAATTATAATTGTCTTATTACATTTTTTTTTTCTGAAAAATGTTGAAAGTTCACTTAAAGTACTATTAATATTCATTGTTTTGCATTCTTTGCTGTATTCCTATAGCTGTTTGACATCAAGAGCTGTTCAACTCGAGAAATGTCAAATCAATACAGCAATCCATGCTGTAAGTTTGTACTAAAAAAAGCAAGTAGAGGCGCACTTTATCGCATTCTGTTTTCTTTAAGGCGAGAAATGTGAGTTTTATTCCATTTCTGAGCCAGTGAGTCCCACACAAACAATCTCTGACATGGATGTACCATTGATTTCACATTCACCCGTCCAAACTTAAAGAGGCGATGGGATTGTGTGTGAATCCTCAAACCTGTGTGCAACCCGACTCTGTCAAGCTGACACCAGCTCCTCTCTCTGTAAACTGCCGAGATTATTCACTCAACAGGATCTTTCTCCTTTCATCCGCTGAACCGCAGGCCAATCCGTGTGCTGACAGCCCTGTGATAGTATACAGATGGAAATAAGGAGAAAGAGTGCCTCTGTTTGTTAAACATGCCGCTGATAGATGCTTGGCATTCGCCGCTCCTTGACATAATTCACCTGACCGGGAGGTCAAGAGTAGGAAAAATACAAACGTAGAAGGAAGCGTTTAGAAAGCACAGTTTAAGGATCTGATTTCAGGTGAGTCGTAATTCAAGATTTTTGATATTTATTTAGATTTTCGACCCCTCAGGAAAGAAAAACATTCTTTTGTACACTAATATTAAAACATTTTTATTTAAAAATGTTTTTAAAGTAGTCTTTTACACTCATCAGGGCTGCATTTTTTTAATAAAAATACAGTACAAATTGTGAAATAATATTACAATTAAAAAAAACTGGTTTGTACTTAACTATGTTTTAAAATGTAATTTATTCCTGTGATGCAAAGCTGAATTTTCAGCATCAGTCTTCAATGTCACATGATCCTTCCAGCACTCTGAGAAAAAAAAGGTACAAAAGCTATCACTACTGCGGTACCTCTTCAGAAGGTAGACTTTTGTACCTATAAAAGTCCATATTGGTACCTTAAAGGTACATATTAATACCTAAAGTATACATGTTAGTTTGTAAAAGGTACAAAAATATACCTTTTGAAATAGATACCCTCACAGGGACAGCTTTTGTACCATTTTTTTTTCTGAGAGTGAATGCTATTTCATTAAAATACGATTATAGTTTTTATTAAAATTTTGAATTTTAAAAGTTTTTACATTTTAATTTTAGTAAAAACTTAAATCTTTTTGTTGTGTGATTTTATTATTTCTAAATAGTTTTAGTGCTGCCAAGCGATTAACCGTGATTAATCGCATCCAAAATAAAACTTTGTTTACATAATATGTTTACTGCACTGTAAAAATTTTTACCAGTTTCAACTTAAAAACTTAAGTTCAGCAGCTGCCTTAAAATTTTAACTTAAATCATGAAGTAATTTCAACTCACTACAATAAAATAAGTTTAAATGACTTGTACTTTTAAGTTGATTTAACTTTTTTTTTAATTTTAAGACAGCTGCCTGAAGTTTTTAAGTTAAAACTGGTAAAAGCTTTTTACAGTGTGTGTATATTTATTATGTGTATATATAAATACACACACATACAGTATATATTTTGAAAATATTTGCATGTGTTTCAATGTATATATTTAAAATCATATGATATTATATTTAAATATTTTTAATATATAAACATAACATTTTTCTTAAATACATACGTGCACATGTGTATTTATATGTACATAATAAATATACACAGTATACACACATTATGTAAACACAAACTTTTATTTTAGATGCGATTAATTGTGATTAATCACGATTAATCGTTTGACAGCGCTAGTTTTAATCAGTTTATTATTATTATTATTATTATTATTATTATTATTATTATTTTACATATTATTTAGTTATTTTAGTGCATTAATTTGATTTAAATGAGGGTTTTAATTATCCTTATTTCAGTTTATTTTATTTCAAGTAACAAAAATGTGTTTTATGGTTTTAGTTTCACTGGATCTTTCAGAAATCATTCTAATATGCTTAAGAAATGTTCTTGTGTGCAACTTAACATTTTTGGGAAAACTGATACATTTTCTTTTTCATGAGTGTTTGAGAAATATAAAGTATTCATTAGAAACATGCATGTTTTGTAACATTATAAATGTCTTTACTTTCACTTTTGATCAGTTGAATGCATCTTTCCAGAATAAAAGTATTAACTTTCTTAAAATAGAAACTTTTGAATGTTATTGTTTGTTAGTGATCTGTAGTATTTTTGTATGTAAATGAAGGAGTTTTGATATCTGTCCCCTCTTTACCTTAGGTTCCCTGCGTTCTGCCTTATCAGACCTTTTCTCTTTTCCAGAATAAATGATGTCCTCCTCATAAAAAGGAGGGTGTAGAGGAGGGCCGGTCGCGGCTGATTCATGTCGTACACACTAGCAGGCTATTATGCATGGAGAATTGATTGGCGAAGCGCCGTGGCCGGTGTTGGATCTTGATGGCGCCGCTGAAATGTCACCTTACTGATGTTACAGTGCGGGAGATATTAAAGCGAGCGCGATTCAAAGACTTCCATTTGTTTCTGATCCACTCCCACTGTGTGCTTGAGGAGGACACTGATCATCTGAGTTTATTTTTTTCTTCTGATGGTTGGTCTCTTATCTGCTCAAGACAGTGGAGCAGCTTCTGTCACCGCATTGAAAATTTCCAATCGGCCGCTTGTATCGTCTGCGTCTTTAAAGTGGAAATCCAAATATAGAGTACTTTTGCTTTCTTCTTTTCTACTTTTGAAGACATAATTAAGATTGTGTGTGCATATTTATGCGATCGAGGGAATATTTAATACCCCAGGCCTAAAGTTTGTCCTGTGGATGATAAGTTTTAGCCCTGAAGCATTAATTATAGACCTACATATATTATTAAAGTTAAAAGCACTCAGATTAGAAGTAGAGGATAAGGAGAATTAGACATTAAGGATTTTATAGCATACTATTTCATTAAACATTCATTGTGGTGACAATATGGTGCAATATGAACATCTTTGTGCATATGTGCAGTTTTATAAATAGAACATAGTGCATTAAATTTAACATATGTGACCCTAGACTACAAAACCAGTCTTAAGTAGCACAGGTATATTTGTAGCAATTGTATTGGTCAAAATGATCGATTTTCTTTTACCTTTAATCATTAGGATATTAAGTAAATCTCCTACTGTAAATATATGAAAACTTTTGATATATCAGATTTTTGATTAGTAATATGCATTGCAAAGAACTGCATTTGGAAAGGTGATTTTCTCAATATTTAGATTTTTTTGCACCCTCCGATTCCAGATTTTCAAATAGTTGTATCCTGACCAAATATATGTCATATCCTAACAAAAGCTTATTTATTCGGCTTTCAGATGATGCATAAATCTCAATTTTTTTAAAAAAAACTGACCCTTATGACTGGTTTTGTGTTCCAGGGTCACATATTATCAGTGAAAATCATGTTGTTTTACCGTATATTTACCATATGTTTACCAAAAAAAAAAAAAAAATTAAAACTTAAAAAAACAAACAAACAAAAAAAAAAAAACAGAAAGACAAAACATAGTATTAGGATACATCTTTGTTAGTGTAATTTCAATATTTTGACCAGGTTTTTCAAACAGGGGACCTCAGGATGACTTTTAAAATTAATATTAGTATTTAAATTAATAAATTATTATTAATTGGTATAATATATAGAATTCTGAGATAATTAATATTATAATTAATACCAATGTAACAAATAAATGTAATTATTATATAAATACATTTATATAATAATGATTCTGTAATTACTTATATATATATTAGACATTTATTTGTTATATTTGAATTAATTATTAAAAAATTCATTAACTGAATTATAAAAAGCAAAAAATTGTTTGATTAAAAAATGCAAAAAATATATATATAGTTGTAATCTAAAATCACATTTTTTTTTTTTCTTTTAATAACTACTGTCTTTATTGAACAACATGCAGTTCTGGAATACAAAACAACTTAAGGAATCACAGAATAAATTGTGGTTAATTCAATACATTAAATTATTTAACAATCTTAAATTCTATATTATAATTACTATACTGTCATAATATAATATTTATTCGTATAAATATAGAATTCTGAGATAATTAATATTATAATTAATTCCAATGTAACAAATAAATTGAGTTACTATTACGTTATTTATTACAATGTATTAAATATATATTAAACATTTATTACATTTTAATTAATTCTGAAAAATTCTCAATGATTGTTAAATTACTAAAAATAAACATTAAAATGCTTTAAAAATACATGCAAAATTAATCATGGTTAATTTAATGCATTACATTATTTAATGTTAAATTTACTATATCAATAAAAAGTTTTAAAATAATCCGCAGAAACATTGGAAATATCTGTGCATATGGACATTGACTTTGAATATTTTGTTGAACAACAAAAGGCTTTCGAGTCAAAAGGCTGAGAATATAGCTGAAATATAGGACGGATTTAGTGTTTTTACATATGCAATTTATTTGTTCTTTTCTATACACACTTAAACCACAGCAAGAGTTCTATTAAAGCGATAGTTTGACCAAAAATGAACATTTTTGTCATCATTTATTCACCCTCAAATTGCAGAAGTGTGAATTTCCCCACTGACTTATGTAGTTTGGATATTTAAATGAAAGTCAATGGCTACCGTCAACTGTTTACTTCAGCCACATTTTTCAAAATATCTTTCGTGCTCATCAGGAGAAAGAAGAAGGTTTGGAACAACTTGAGGCTGAGTGACAGAATTTTAATCTTTAGGTGAACTATCCCTTTAAGTGGATGAAACAATAGTCTACCATATAATCAGCTATGAATGAACATGTAAAAATAGCCAAGTATTAACACAATGATTTCTGTACATCTTCTCATCTCTCAGCCCATCAAACCAGCACTAGTGTGACTGAAAACGCCAACAGTTTGAAGTCAAAAAGAAGCACTATGTTGACCCAGCGGCTGCTGATGCACACCATATGTGTTTAGGTTGGGAGTTTTACAGTAAATGATATTAGTCTTAGCACAACATGAAGCAAGAAGGAGCCAGCGCGTTACATGGATCAGGACAGCTACCGTGTGATGGGTGTCTGTGTGTGGGAGGCTGATGTCATGATCTGTCACGCACTTCGTTTTAGGACAATGGGGGCGGCAGCTGCTCGCCTCACCTGCCACATCCCGTACACAGCTGTCTCCAACCGCCATCCAAAAACACATCAAAACCTGCCGCTCTTTCTTTCTGGCCTTACGCCACTTTTATTGTTCAGAGAGCGGGTTGACACCAACACACGCCAGACTCAAACCTGCATGAGCACCACAGCACAGCATGTTGGAACATGAACGGTGCAGGTTGATGTATAATAATTAGAAGTTGAATTTAATTAAAACTTAAAGGATACACAACTCATATTTTAGCTGGAAGCACTGGTTTGAAGTTTAAAACATCTTAATGGTGGATTTGTTTCTTGCAAACACAGCTTTTGGCTTCGCAAGATGTTAAATGAAGGACTGGAGTGTTGTGGATTACTTGTGGAAAATTGTGATGTTTTTATCAGCTGTTTGAACTCTCATCATCTCTCTGACGGCACCCATTCACTGCAGAGTATCCGTTGCTCTTCGTTACACTCATTTAATTAATGTTGCTGAGGAGAAATGATTGGGATAGTAAACACATTTGCATTTTCCTCCTCTGTGGATTTTTCCCATATAGCTTTAATACGGATTTTATTTCCACAGCGATAAATATTCCTGGCGACTTATAGATATGTACTCTTGTGCAATTAGTAGCATGTTCTCCCTGTAGCTGTGGATTATCCCGCTCTCCATTGCCCCTAAAAATCAATAGAAAATCATTAAACAGTTAAATAGGTGCTCGAGCAAAAGCCCTGGCATATTCGACACCTCAAGCTGGCTGAACCTGAGGGGCCACGTTTCTGAAGATAAGCTGAGAGGATCGGCCCAGCTGGTGGGCACCACCGTCAGCCGCGCGACACTCTAATAATCCCGCCGTATTTGTTACACCCACCTCGGAGCGCCGGCCCCCATCGGGCCCTGCTTCAGGTCTGCATGTCATCAGCACACTGTGTTTGAAGATAGGCCCTGTGTGTTATTATGATCTAATGAAAGCAAAAGGAGAGTGGAACCTTTAAATCCCACTGGGAGTATTACGGTCTACAGGCCGCGCACGTATCTCCGTGCACCCAAATGGCCTGGAAGCGGCGAATGCATTTGAAATCATGTTATATGTGTGTGTGAGAAAGGCATATTAACATATGCACGGGATGGACGTGCAAGTGTGATACCACTTTAATGCAATGCACTTTCTTTGAGCTGGTTTGGTCTAATTTAAGGTAAAGGAGTAGGTCTGATTTTGGTATTGGTGGAGACATAATGGCAGACAACGGATATTTAATGATTTGATCATAAATTTTTGCTAGGGACAATTTAGTAGCGGCTGGATATTGGTATGGACATGCCATAGTGTCTGCACTAAATTCTACACCGTTGAAAATCATAACAAGCGATGTCCGACTTTGGAAACTATAGTTCTCTGTAAGTCAGACATTGAAGTGAGTTGGCATTTTTGTCACTCTGAGCAAGATGTCTTTCACTTGTCTGGCAATGTATCCATACAGAGAAAGTTAGATTTGTTCATCTGATCTCATTTTGTAAGTGACTTCTTTTTCTGTTTTAAAGATGTTTTCTTTGGATTGTTTGACTACTAGAAAGAGAATTTAGGAAAATATAACCTAATTAATTTGTTTCCTACATTTTACATACATAAACAAAAATTTACTAGCTCTAAACCCCTCTTGTCTTTATTCAAAGTTGTTCTAGACAAGTACATAAAAACCATACAAAGTTTTATTTATCCTTAAACAGTGAAAACGGCATCTCTTTATTCATATATGTATCCTCTTAAGGTGGAAAAGAACCCTGCTTACTACACTTTCACTATAATAAAATCATATGGTAATTTTTAAGGCATATGTATTTGTGTTCTTTCTTTTTCTATCTTACTTTCTTATATATATATACTGCCTTAATGATTTGATGTTGTACTGATTAATGAAAAAAAGAAATCAGAAAAGAAAATTTGCAAACCCGCTCCGAAGTCCTGATCTGAATCAAAAGATTCACGATCTGTGCTCTGAAGCCCCGATCTGAATCAACAGGTTCACAAACCTGCTCCAAAGTTCTGATCTAAATCAAATGATTTGCAAACGCACACCAAAGTACAATCTGAATCAAATGATTTATGACCCACACTCCAAAGTTCTGCTCTGAATCAAATCATTCCCAATCTGTGCGCCAAAGTTCCGATCTGAATTAAATGATTCACGATCCACACTCCGTAGTCCTAATCTGAATAATGATTCACAAACCTTCATTTCATCATTTCAAAAAATTCATGATCCATTAACCGAAGTCCCGATCTGAATCAATTGATTCGCAATATGCACTTAGAAGGTCTGATCTGAATCAAAAAATTCACGATCCACACACCAAAGTCCCGATCTGAAACAAATTGTTTCCGATCCGCACACAAAGTCTTGATCTAAATCAAATGCATTTGCAATATGCACTCCTAACTTACACTCTGATTCTCGAACATGCTCTGCAGTTCCGATCTTAATTCGATCTTAAGGATTCACAAACCCATTCCAAAGTCCCGTCCTGAATTAAATGATTCGCGATACGTGAAGTCTCACTCTGAATCAAATAATTTGTGATATACACTCCTAAGCTCCACTCTGATTCGCGAACCTGCTCCGCAGTTCCAAATCTGAATTAAAAGATTCACAAACCTGCTCCGAAGTCTCGATTTAAATCAAATGATTCACAATATGCGCTCTGAAGTTTCTATCTACATCAAAAGATTCATGATCCACGTTTTGTTGTTCTGATCTGAATAATGATTCGCAAACTATAATTTTATATCACGAACCCACTCCCATGTTCCGATCTTAATCAAAAGATTCACAATCTGTGCACTAAAGTCCTGATCTGAATCAAATGATTCTTGGTACTTGCTCAGAAGTCCTGATCTGAATTAAAAGATTCATGAACCCACTCCAAAGTCCCACTCTGAATCAAATGATTTGCGATACCCAAAGTCCTGATCTGAATCAGAAGATTCACAAACCTGCAACCAAGTTTGATCTGAATCAAACGATACGCGAACCCGCTCCAAAGTTCCGATCTAAATTAAATGATTCACGATCCATGCACCAAAGTCCCAATCTTAATCAAATGATTCACGATACGCACTCAGAAGTTCTAATCTGAATCTAAAGAGTCACAAACCCACTCCGAAGTTCCGATCTGAATCAAAAGATTCACAATCCGTGCACTGAAGTCTGAATCAAAAGTTTCATGAACCCACTCTGAAGTCCCGCTCTGAATCAAATGATTTGCGATACACGAAGTCCCAATCTTAATCAAATGATTCGCGATACGCACTCAGAAGTTCTAATCTGAATCTAAAGATTCACAAACCCACTCCGAAGTTCCGATCTGAATCAAAAGATTCACAATCCGTGCACTGAAGTCCCAATCTGAATCAAAAGATTCATGAACCCATTCTGAAGTCCCACTCTGAATCAAATTATTTGCAATACACAAAGTCCCGATCTGAATCAGAACATTCACAAACCCGCACCGAAGTTTAATCTGAATCAAACCATTCGCGAACCTGCTCCGAAGTTCCGATCTAAATCAAATGATTTGCGATCCCAGTAGTCCCAATCTGAATAATGATTTGCAAATCATAATTTCAGATGGGACTTCAGAGCATGGAATGCAAAGCATTCAATTTGCGAACCAACTCCGACGTTCCAATCATAAATCAAAACATTCTCTAACCTGCCTCGAAGTCCCAATTTAAATCAAATGATTCCCACACTTTGAAGTCCCTATCTGAATCAAATGATTTGAAATAGGTGATCCAGTTTAGAGCACTTTGAAACATTGAATCATTTTGCGACTCAATCAATAGTTTATCTGATTCGGAGTTACAAGCGATGTCAAAATTAGAACATAAATGGCTCTTTTGATCTAGTTTTTGCTAGAACTGGATGGACGGAGTCACAAATTTGAGTTTGAATCAATCGGTGCGGTTTTTCACGTCTTCAGTGATGTTTACAGGACACAGATTTACCTCACTGGTTTTATGAGATTAACTGAAATAAGCGAAAAATTATGATGTTTACAAATAAAATATCCATATTGCTATTCCAAAGAGAACTGCTTTCCACATCAAAGACATCCAACACAAATCTACGAACATATTCAGGTGAGGTAACCGGTTTAACTAGTGAAAACGCCCCATTAATATGATGAGCTGCACCTCAAGATATATGTTAGATGGAAACATTGTGCATTATGATCGACTTAGTAGCTGAATTCACTAGATTTTAAATAGTTTGACCACTTCAATTCAGTTGGTGACAGTTCAATAAGCATCTCATACCATTCAAGTATTTTAGAGAGTAAACTTTAGCATTCAAATGAACTGTGCAAGTATTTCGGCTACCGACATTAACTTCTCAGGTAATATCAGTGGTTATTGACCCATTTCAGATGTGGCCAAAATTATAACAGCAATGGTTGCATACACAAATATTTAATTATTTGGTTAAAATTATTGCTAGGGACAATTTAGTAGTCGCTAGATATTGGTAGGGACATATCTATTTAATTCTATGCCCTTGGCGAAGCTGATTCCTCAAACTTGAGATTTAGCTAATTTGACCTAGGCCACTATGTAAGCGTCCTAGCAACAATTTAAAATGTATTATGAAGCATTATGGTGGCAAGCAATTTATGCAGTACAACATTTGAATCTGTCCTTATAAAGCAAACATCATGCTATCTGATGTAGATGTCACAACAGGTCTGCAACCCAAAGAAGCGAGGCCTTCTTATACATGCTCACCCCTCCAGAAAAAAATAATAAATAAAAAAAGCAAAAAAAGGAAGTGTTTATTTTCATGTTTACACCGTTTCATATTCACAGGGCTGGTAACAGGATTACTCAGTGACAAACAAGAATTTGTGGAATTCCCTGACTTCCTGCATCTGTTGGTTGCCTTCTTTAAAGGAAGAAAAAATCCTCAGTATTAAAGAATCCCCAGTGGTAACATTCCAGAAGCCCCTCAGGTTTGAGAGGGAACCTCTGTGCAGCGTTAGATAAAGCTGCAGTCTGCAGAGGGTCTGGCAGCGGCACGGATGCATGCGGTGGAGGGCGGCAGATAATAATGCACGTAGTTAAATTGCACTTAGGCTCCTGCATCAGTCAGACGGTCACGTCGCAGATGAGTACGAACATATCAGATCACTAAATCAAAAGGAAATAAAGAGTGACAGAGTCAGGAAGAAGTTAAGAGAAAGAAGAGCCGTGTTTGCTGCCAAAACCGGATGAAAGGCTCTGTGCACTTGTTCTCGTCCCTTCTTATACAGTTGTTCTGTGCAGATTTTCTGCCATAAATCTGCTTTGCGTTACTGCTCTTAAGCTCTGTGTTTGTGGGACACAAGGCCTCCAAGAGTGCCAGCGATGCACCATTTTGAAAGTGGAGCTTCTTCCTTAACTCCACACGTGGTTAACTGGAAACAGACTGTATGGGGAAGTTTCAATCTGCTCACATTTCCCTTTCGCTCCATGACAGAAGTCTATTGAAGTGTTGAGTCTTTGCAGCCTGATGTCATGCTTGTTGAGTTGTAAATCAGAGAAGAGAAAAGCAGAGTTGTTTAAACAGATTACTGGCATTAAACTAAAAGTCAACATGAAATCTCTGTTCTTTTTCTATACTTACATGTTCTTGGACTTATGCTGCCTTCATGTGCTAACGGAATTATCATAAATACAGATTTCTTAGTTTCTAGAAGGTTTCTCATGTCACAGCTGGGAAACTCAGAGATAATTTTGATATTGGGCAGGCCCTCTAGATTATATTATTTAATTGTAATTGAAAGAAGCACATCAAGACTGCATTTATTTGATCAAAAATACTGTAAAATTGTAAAATGTTTTTATAATGTAAAATAACTCTTTTCTATTTGAATATATTTTAAAATGTAATTTATTCCTGTGATCAAAACTGAATTTTCAGCACCATTACTTAAGTCTTCAGATTTTTCAGAAATCATTCTAATATGCTGATTTGCTACATTTGATCATTAGAGAATAAAAAAAACAGCATTTATTAAATAAAAATCTTTTGTAATATTATTAACGTCTTTAGTCGGACTATCTTGATGTATGATAAACCTGGAGCCAATCAAAGTCTTAACTGTAAAAAACACTAAATTAAGAGTTTTTCTGCAAGAAATCTTGACTGTTTTCATGGAGAACAAACAAACCAAGTCTGGTAGGCCTGATTTACAAGAACGACAGGAAAAATGGTGATGAGTCCAAACTCAAGGATGTTCTCTTTTGTCTTGAGAATGTGTCAGTGCATCTTAACCAGCGTGAGCGGCTGCCAGCAGCGAGTATGTTGAGGATTGTGCACAGATGGTTGAGCGGACGACTCCACATCGCCAGTGTTTCCAAGCCTAATCCCTCAGTCTTACCAGGGTTACCTGCTGTACAAACAACTTTAATTGCCATTTTGTATTTACAACACATGCATACTATAAGCTTCTAGCGTAAATGATTAAATAAAAGGAAAATAATATATGTAGGGTGAGCTCAGTTGATCCCAGCTGCATATGCTGGTAATCACAGCTGCCTGCTGGATTTGCACACAGACACGCAAGAAACAGGCCAATGCCAGGATCTGTGCTGTTTGTGTGTTGTCTGCTGCTGCAGTGCATTCTCTATTTGTTAATGTTCACAAGCACATTCATGATCAAATTTCCTTCGAAATGATTGGAAATTGCCTCTAATGTCAAAATTTCTGTTCCTCATAGATGAGGAGACTGAATGCTGTTTTAAGCCCAATTCAATGCTGCAATTCAATGGTCTATAGCGTCCTCTAGTGGACGAAGAGCTGCATTTTCTCAGAAATACCTGCCCTAAAATCTTATAAGATGACAACTTTGCCTTCAAGTGTTGTCAAACGAATAATCACATCCAAAATAAAAGACTAAAAATCAAATAAAATGTGTTTGCATAATATATGTTTATTTTTTATGTATATATAAATGTAATCACACACACACACACACACACACACACACACACATATATATATATATATATATATATATATATATATATATATATATGTGTGTGTGTGTGTGTATTATATTTTATACAAATATAAATATTTTATATATAAATAACATATAAATAATATATAACATTTTTCTTAAATATATACATGCATGTGTGTGTGTGTATATATATATATATATATATATATATATATATATATATATATATATATATATATATATAATAAACACTACACACATATTATGTGAATACAATACTTATTTTGGATGCAATTTATTGCGATTAATCGTTTGACAGCAGTACTTTAATCTAAACATAAACATGTAAGTAAGCAAATAAGTAGTAATGTACCATTACTTAATAATGTAACCATATAACAGTGTAATATACGGATTTTTTCTTTTTTCTAGGAGATCCAAACAGATAAAAACAGAAAAAGGTGTAGAATAAGATATATAAATACAAAACATAATATAAGGGACGCTTTGATTCCGTTATTATTAATGCATTTGTTCTAGTTTCATTTCCATAACTGAAAAGAAATCTGTAGTGTACATTATGCAGTTAAGGGTTAAAGGGTCTACATTTTCATTAATCTCTATGATGACTATTTATAATAAAATTGACTTTTACACTTCAGATGTATTTTCTGTAATATTATTTTTGTAAAATAAAAATTAACAAAGTTTTGTTCTATTTGTGATTTAATACGCATGATTCTATTATAACAATGACTCAAAGTACAGGGTTACACATAGGAATATAATAAATCAATACGCCGCCATTAAATACAAGAAGCAAAACGAGAACTTTTATTTTGCCTAGTGGTTCCCCACAAGTAGCCAGACCCGGAAACGCCTTCTATAATAAAAGTATCATATGTGAGTCAGGTTGTATTGCGTTGCAGACAGTCACAGGCCCTCCGACTCACAGTTATGGCTGGTAAAAGAGCTCTTGTGATTCTAGCAAAGGGCGCGGAGGAGATGGAGACGGTGATCCCGGTGGATGTCATGCGCAGAGCGGGGGTCTGTAATTTACAGCACTTTTACATTGAGCTGTGGAGCCTCATGCAACTACAGCGCTGCTGTCTGTAGGCAACTAACGTTAGTTGTGTGTGCGGGGCATATTATGCATTATCTGATTTTTTGCAGTCTTTGTACAGTGAATGCAGCGGTCAGTGTCTGTTAAATAGATACTGCTCATGTGCAGCGGCATATGGTCAAATACGGCTGCCAGACTCCGAGCTGCCCCGTTTGTAAATGCCAAAGTTTCAGCTGGACTCTGACGTTACATAATCAGAGATTTGATGCGTAGTTTTTTAAGAGAATTTAAACTTTTTGTTCAGCAAGGATGCATTAAATTGCTCAAAAATGACAGCAAATAAATTAGTAATGTTGCAAAAGATGTCTATTTAATGTAAATGCTGTTCTTTTGAATGTTCTTTGTGTTCACCAAAGACTTCTATAAACTGTATCACAGTTTCCACAAAAATATGAAGCGGCACAGCTGTTTTCATCATTGATAATAATAGGAAATGTTTCTTAAGCAGCAAATCAGCATATTAGAATGATTTCTGAAGGATCATGTGACACTGAAGACTGGAGTAATGATGCTCCATCACCAAATTAAATTACATTTTAAAATATATTTAAATAGAAAACAGTTATTTTAATGTGTAATAATATTTTACAATATTGCTGTTTTTTTTTTTACTGTATTTTTAATCAAATAAATGCAACCTTGGTGAGCAACCAACCCATTTTTGTAAATAATATACAATATATAGGCCTATTTACACTACCAGTCCAAAGTTTTGGAATTTTAATGTTTTTAAAGAAGTCTCTTCTGCTCACAAAGCCTGCATCTATTTGATCCAAAGTACAGCAAAAACAGTAAAGTATATATTTTTCCTGTGACTTCGAAGCTGAATTTTTAGCATCATTACTCCAGTCACATGATCCTTCAGAAATCGTTCTAATATTCTGATTTGCTGCTCAAAATCATTTATTATTATTCTTTGATGAATAGAAAGTTCAGAAGAACAGCATTTATCTGAAATAGAAATCTTTTGTAACATTATGAATGTCTTACCTAACCCTAACCCTAATTTTTGATCAATTCAAAGCATCCTTGCTAAATAAAAGAAATGAATTTTTATAATTTCTCTACCAAGAAAAAAAATGTTACACTGAAGAGTGGAGTAATGATGCTGAAAATTTAGATTTTATCACAGGAATAAATTGCATTTTAAAATATATTAAAATAAAAAACATTTTTTTTTAATGTTTTTTATTTTTTTAAATATTTCACTCTACTTTGGATCAAATAAATGCAGGCTTGGTGAGCAGAAGAAACTTCTTTAAACATTAAAATTTGTACTTTTCAACAACTTTTGACTGGTAGTGTATATATTTAAAAAATAAATAAATACCAATATTACAGTAAGGACAGCAATATTTTGAGCGGAAAATAACTTCTAAAAATCTAATTTATTCCTATTATGCAGAACTGAATTTTCATCATCATTGCCTCATATATAAAAAACACATTAGTTCCATGTCAAAATGTAAACATATACTGATTGAAAAAGGGGAGAACATCATCTATATATATATATATATATATATATATATATATATATATATATATATATATATATATATATATATATATATATAAAATAGCCAGAAAAAAAGTCTGACCAGTTAAGCAATTAATGACAATTGCTAAGCAGGCATGCACCTGTCTTTGATCTTTTTTCCTCTGTCTCACAGATTGCTGTTACAGTGGCCGGTCTGGCAGGTAAAGAGCCAGTGCAGTGCAGCCGTGATGTCATGATCTGCCCTGACTCCAGCCTGGAGGATGCCCGCAAACAGGTTTGGCTTTAACTGGCTTCAACTAGCTTCTTAAAAGTTTGAATTTAACTCGAATTGACTAGAACAAGTCAAAGCCGAAGGTGAATGGAGTGCTGTCTCCATCCACTGGCCAAATAAAGCATTGCCAATAAAACCATTCAAAATCATTTGAAATTCTTTTAAATTAAAGCAACTCTTAAACTAGACTTCTATAAATATTTTCACTTTAGCACATCCAAAACCTTGAAACGTACATATGACGCACATCGTCATCCCTGGTTTGCAGCTTAATGCAGATGAATGTCATGAATGTTTCCTGACAGGGTCCATATGATGTTGTACTTCTGCCTGGAGGTTTGCTTGGAGCTCAAAACCTTTCTGAGGTACGAATTTGCTTTAATTATGCGCATTTTACAGTTGAACGGATTCTATAGGAGAGGTCTCACACCATGCGCATCTTGCATAACATTATGCGGAGTCCCTCAAATAAATAGAAAACATCTTTGCGTCATCTGCTGAGGTTAGAAATGCCCTCGTATTGTGAAATGCAAACATTGCATAATTATGTAAATTGAAGAGGTGTTGTGCCAGTGTGACGGTGATTTCAGTAATGGCATATTATATACGTGTGTGTGTGTTGTAGTCTCCCACTGTGAAAGAGGTGTTGAAGGACCAGGAGGGCAGGAAGGGTCTGATCGCTGCAATCTGTGCAGGTAATCTTCATATCATGACCTCTGCGCACACATTAACCTTTCCCTGGATAAACATCATTTATTTCAACTCTTTCAGCGCTGCTCCATTAGCCAAAATGTCAGCAAGAGAAGTCACATATTACCTTTTTCCTCCAGTATGAATTTCCCAGAGGGGCTTTAGTAATTTTTTTTCCCCAGCGGGCCTTTGCCCCCGTTTGTACACCTGAACCGTTTGGATCATTTCTGGAAGATTTCTTTCTGATGTGTGGCATATCTATGTCAATATGATGCTCATGGCTCAGTGGATTATAATTATGACTGCAGATCTGTAAAACTACAAATCGGAAATACAAATTATGAGGATAATGAGTTATAATAATTGCCGGTATTAAGCACGTCCGTCTTCATTTGCGGGCGTATTGAACACAGAGATGTGTGCTATCAGTTTTGCCGTTCAAGGGCTCGTGAAGGACGTGCTGAATGAGGACAGAGAGCCCATGTGGCCGTAGAGAGCAGAGGAGAGCGGAAGGCGTCCCAGAAAACGGCAGATGTCCCCATAGGGATCTCTAATGAACAGGAAATGGCTTCTTTTAGTGCCGTGGAATACCTTGAAAACCGAGTCTGTGTCTGTAGATACGGAATGCATGATCAGATTGTCAAGAATAAATTAGGATCCGCAATTTCTTGGGTAATTACACTGCCAAACTTGAAATCTAGATCGATGTCTATTTGCTTTTTATATGCTATATGCTTGTGTACTACTAAAAGTTGACCAACTAAACTTTGCTGACATTCAGGGTTATTTTAGTTAGCTAAAACCATAAAAATGTTTCATGTTGCATTAAAAAAAAAAATGAATTAATAAAATAAATTAATATTAGTATAATATTTATAATATTAATATTAAAATAATAATAATAATAATAAAAACCTTATTTTATTTTAGCTAGTTGCAAAGTCATCTTTTCTCATTTAATTTAGTTTAACTTAATGTACTAAATTAACTAAAACTGAAATAAAAATTAAAACTAATTATACTTAAAAATGAAAAAAAAACAACAACAACTAAAAACTAAAACTAAACTTGAACTAAAATTAAAATAAAAACAGAAAATAGGGTTGTCAAACGATTAATCGTGAATAATCGCATATAAAATAAAAGTTTGAGTTTGCCTAATAAATGTTTGTGTACTGTGTGTAATTATGTGTATATATAAATACACACAGATTAATGTGTATATTTAAAAGAAATGTTATTTATGTACAAGATATTTATTTATTTATATATATATATATATATATATATATATATATATATATATATATATAATATAAATTATATAAAAATGATATACTTGTAAATATTTCTTAAATGTATACAAGAATGTGTTTGTATTTATATAAACAATAATTACACACAGTACACACACTTACATTAGGCAAACTTAGTCTTTTATTTTGTATGCGATTAATCACGATTAATCGTTTGACAGCCCTATTTCAATAAGACATTTAAAAATAAATTATTATTATTAGATTTTATTATTAGTAATATTTATTTGTTTATTATTTGTTTGAACTGTATGTTTTTACTTCATGTTTCAATAGAAAACATGAAGACAGGAATGAGAATTGTTATTCAATGCAAACATCATAGCCATATTTACTTCTGTTCTGGAACAAAAGACTGTGATTGGGGCATAAAGGTCTGTTATACTTGCCTTTCTTTTATTTCCTTTTGTGGACTGAGCAGTTCACGAGCAACACCCGTAACAGTAGATGCAAGGATTAGATTGGTCTGAAAACGTCCTGCCAGAGAAAGTGTAATCACTAGACCGCACTGGGCGTCTGCCAGGGTGCACAATCAATAGTTAAGAGCTCTCTTTTCATTAATGTTCAGATGAGCTCAGTGCCGATGATAATGCAGCAAATCCTCTGTTATTTTTAGACCTCTATTTTTACTTTCTTCCGTTCCTTCTTCCAATGCAGATTGCAGAATTAGACGGAAATTGTATACCTAGTTTATTTTAGATAACAATATATTGATGTTCAGCTGATAGTGATACAATTTATACCATATAAAAGTCACTTTGCCCCTTCTGAGTCATGCACTGTTTGACTTCAGCAGGAGTTTTATATTAGTGATAACTAGATTTGCACATTTTGCTGAAGAAAATGTGATTGGAGTTTGCATTTGCACACCAAACAAGTTCAAGAATCACTGGATAATTGTTATACTTTTAAAAGAAATAAGGTGAAATTGTTTTGCTTTAAGTGATTTTTCTGACCTGTTGCAGGCCCAACAGCACTCCTGGCTCACGGTATCGCATATGGCAGCACAGTTACCACCCATCCAGGTGCCAAGGACAAGATGATGGCTGGTGGTAATGTCTCTAAATATACCTAATCTTTTTCTCACAACCCTTCAGTGTCACTGATGGAAACTTGCATACTTGACAGGCATTTAATTTAATAAAAAACACCACACAATAAACATCCAACCGAAGGTGCTGTAGGTAACAACACAATAGCTATGTTTACATGGACACCTTTTGTTTCAGTCAGAATAAAATCAGTCCGATTGATGAATCTGAACATAGTGTTTACATGAATGCTAAATAAAATGATCGGGTTGATGTGCGCATTTATATGTTCTTTGTTTTAAAGAGCAGAGTTAATATTTATCCATTTCCAGTCCTAATTAGGAGATGATGAGCACATGAAGCTTTGTGCTGTGCTGCTTATATTTATCAAGTAGTAAAAATGCAGCTTCCCCTGCCCAAAACCCGCCGTCTGTGAATGAGAGTCCAAAGCAAGGACTGGTGGTGCATTTGTCCTTTCACAGACAAAGGACTTTGGAATGACAGTCGTTTATGAAACTTATGATTTAAAAACAACAGCTCATTCCGTGCGTCGTCATTACATCATTTCTACATCAATGCATGTGTGCAATCCGATCAAGTGTTTACATGTCCTATCAAACAGATTTTAATCCACCTAAATGGAAATATATTTCAATCAGATATGGACAGTTCATTTAGATTGACGTAATTATGTGTGACTTCTTAACTACTGGATTATTAGGGTCCATGTAAACACGGCTAAGTTCAAGTATTGGCAGTGTTTGAAAGAACCTCTAGTGTTTAATTTTTAACAATGGATATGTACGTAGTGCATATCTCTAAAAACGATATAGGTAATTTGGGATTTCTTAATTATTTACATAATTACATATGTTTTTTGCAAACTAAAAGCTACAGTATATTGTATTTCTTAAACTAGAGTACTCTTGTGTTTCACTGCATTTCGCTGCAGGGAAGCAAAAAATAAAGATTGCACTTCTCGACTGCAGTGATATCTTTAGACGTATGAATTATTTTGTGTTTTTCCCCCCAGATCACTATAAATATTCAGAGGCTCGAGTTCAGAAGGATGGTAACGTGATCACCAGCAGAGGGCCGGGAACCAGCTTTGAGTTTGCCTTGACTATAGTGGAGGAGCTCATGGGTGCAGAGGTTGCTTCCCAAGTCAAAGCCCCACTCATCCTGAAAGACTGATCATCCAACTGTGAAGATCTGCGCTGTTTAAATTCACCTTTACAATCGTAATGCTCTGCCAACTGGAAAGGGAGTTGAATTTAATTGGTTTAAATTTTCCTGATGTGTAGGAATATGAATATTTAATGAAATTGCTTAAATATATATTTGAAGGGAGTTGCATACTGGCAATCAATAACCTAAATGGCTTTATGTAAGGTTGATTCCCAGTTCTCTTGCTTTGCACTTATTAACTTCTGTACCAGAATAAAATAATAGTGCACTAAACTCATAAGGTCTCTTAATAACTTATACATTTAACATGAACAGATAAATATAAAGCACTTTGATGGCGTAAACAGAAAGGAAAAGGAGCATTTTTATTTATTATTATATACACTACTAGTCAAAAGTTAAGATTTTTTAATTTAAGATTTTTTAATTTATTTATTTTTTAAGGAATCTCTTCTGCTCACCAAGCCTGCATTTATCTGATCTAAAATACAGCAAAAGCAGTTATATAGTAAAATATTTTTACTATTTTAAATGCTTGCTTTCTATTTGAAATATCATTTAAAACGTAATTTATTCCTGTTTTTCAAATTCTTTAGCATCATTACTCCAGTCTTCAGTGGCACACAATCCTTCAGAAATAATTCTAATATGCTAATTTGCTGCTCAAGAAACATTTATTATTATTATTATTATTATTATTATTATCAATTTTTAAAACAGTGGAGTATCAGATAAATGCTGTTCTTCTGAACTTTCTATTCATTAAACAAACTTGAAAAATTCTACTGAGCTGTTTTCAACATAATAAAAATAATAATATTTTAAAGCAGCAAATCAGAATACTAGAATGATTTCTGAAGAATCATAAAAATTCAGCTTTAAAATCACAGGAAAAAAAATATTCAAATAGAAAACAGTTATTTTAAATGGTGAAAATATTTCAAAATATTTTACTGTTTTTGTTGTACTTTGGATAAAAAAAATGCAGGTTTGGTGAGTGGAAGAGACAGTCATCTTCAATGCACTGCATTTTTATTTATGCCATACGACTTACAGTACATAAAATTGTTATCAACAGTATTAAATAGGAAATGAGACATATCCTAAAAATGATAATAAATAACCAAACCTAAAAGCCAGAAGGGAAAAAAGTGTACAAGGTTAAATTATTAAATGAATTTAGGACTTTTCAAAGGTTTTTCGTTTCTTATGCCCATCAAAGACAAAATATAGGAGTTACAGTTTACCAAAAAATTAATGCGGGTTCTTACCACCAAAATTTCAGAGAGAACCCTTACATAACTTGTTTCAAAAAGGTTTAAAACAAACACCTTCACAAGAAAGATGTATCCATTAAAAAAATGTGTGGTTTGATGATAAAGTGTAGCTCTGCCTAACTATTGGACGCTAGAAACATTTCCAGTGACGTACTGCGAAACCAACCAATCAAACGCCGCTGTCTTGTCACAGTGGATCTCAACTAGCCAATAGACGCGTCCCTACGCAGCGCGAGCGTGTCTTTTGTAGCGCGTGGGGAGAGTGTGAAAGCGGCAAAAAAAAGTCAGCAGATGCGGTTTGGTAAACGGTCCTGTGACTGAAGGGACGGTCGACATCACACTAAATACCGTTTGAAAAGTGAAACTCGATAACTATCGTGTTTGATGAACAATTATCTTGCTGTAAGGTAAGAAAGTTATATTTTATACACTGTTTAGCTTTTGTTATGCAAGAAATCAATCACAACTAAACACTTGTGTTGCTGAGGTGAATAACGTTATCTCATAAAGTGACGTTGAACTGCCGTTTCTTAAAGATTATAAAGTTCGGAAATGATAAGCAACACATTTCTGTTGTATTTTACTAGTCGCCTGTTATTTCATCTGGTTTGTGGTCTCGGGGGTTAGATGTTGAGCTTTAATTTGAACTTGACTAATGGAAACTGTCAGTTCATGATACACAGCATCTGAAGCTCTGGGAGTCAGCATCTGCTCCCATTAGAATAACGTTCATATTAATAAAAAATAAGTCATGGCAGAGATGAGTTCTGCATCTTTAAAGGCAATTTACACTTGTTAAGTAGAGATGGGTTTTGCAGGATATCCTTTTCATGCCCCTTACCGGCATTTCCCTTGGTTACCAGTTTACACAAAAAAAACACCAGTTACTGTTGCTACTGCAGAACATACACACGTACATATGTAAATAAATTGGTAGTCACGTAGTGTAAAAATATTTCTTTTTTTTTTTCTTTTTTTTTATACATCACTGACTAATGCCAAGTTTAAATAAAATAGCCCCTGTGGTATGGTATTTTGGTAGAAATGATAATTAGCATGGTACAAAGGGAGCTGCCTTAGAAAACTTGTAGCACACATTTAAAATTTACATTTGTTAAATTTTTTGCTTTTGTACAGCAGCTAACATTGCTTTGCCTGGGAATCAAACCCATGACTTTGGCATTGCTAGCACCATTTTCTACTGTTTTAACTACATGAATACATTTGAGAATTTGCTGACATGATGTACCCACATCATGATACCCACATTTTGATAGGACAAATTGACCTGAAATGCACTTCTAAAGAGGTGTTCACACTGACAGATATCTGCAGCTATAAAGCGACCAGACATCATTTGTTATAATGATAATTTGCAATGAGAGTTCTGGTGACATTCAGTGCAATAGCTGAGCAAAGTTCAGCTTTATGCAAATGAACAGCGAAATACTGTGGTTGAATTGGAGTGCAGACAATGACCCTGCAGCCTGATTCAGTTTGATGTGGTGGAAAATAGTAACAACTACTAGAAGAGTGCAATTGCTGTAATTTTTATGCATGCAACAAACTAATTCATTAAAAAAATATATTTTTTAATATTGTCTCTGTACATAGATACAGTACAAGTCGTTTAAAATTTGGGAATTACTCACTGCAAGTATTATATTAAGTAGCTGACAGGAGACTGATTACCACTGTCTTTATTTCCACCGGTAGTCGCTGCATCAAGTCACTCTGCATTTGCATAAAAAATGTCCTTTCTTAATTTTGTCAAGTCGCTGGATATGCCCACATCCTGTTTGCAATGGTTGCAAATGAGAGAGTTCTGGTCATTTTGTCTCTGCAGGTTGCTTGCAGTGTAAAAATGGCTTGAAGGAATATTTCACCCAAAAGTACTCACCCACAGGCCATCCCAGATGTAGATGAGCTTGTTGTCATCGACTCAGATTTGAAAAAATGTAGCATTGCATGACTTGCTCACCAATGGATCCTCTGCAGTGAATGGTTGCCGTCAGAATGAGAGTCCAAACAGCTGAAAAAAAACATCACAATATTCCACAAATAACCAACAAAAAAAGCAAAACAAAAAGCTATGTAAGAGACAAATCCATCATTTAGACATTAACTTTAAACCACTACTTCTGGCCAAAAAATAAGTCCAAAAACCATAATAATGCTTCTTCCAGTGGAAAAAGTCCATCTCATCTAATTGTTCACATCAAAATGCATAGGACAGATTTCACTTGTGAGCAGTGCTTGATCTGTGCATATTTCTTTAATACCACTGGAGAAAGTGGTATTATGGATAGAGGAATCATATTTTAGCCAGAAGCAATAGTTTAAAGTTAAAAATTAATGATGGATTTGTTTATTGTGATGTTGTTGTTGTTATTTTTTTTTCATCAAATGGACTTTCATTCTGGCGGCATCCATTCGCTGCAGAGGATCTGCTGGTGTGCAAATGATGTAATGCTGCATTTCTCCCAATATGGTCTGATGAAGAAAGAAACTAACCTACATATTGGATAGCCTGTGGCTGAGTACATTACTAGTGTATTTTCATTTTTGAGTGGACTCCTTTTAAGGGGCTCACAAAACAAGGTGGACAATATAATTTAACCTTTATTGCCACTATAGGTGATAAAAAGGTATTTTCAGCACTACTCTCTTTAGTGGACAAAAGTTTACTGTGTACAGATGTCACTGTAAACCACTTGGCTGACTTCATCTGGCCGTCTGAGAAATGCGCTTGCTTTGTCAAGAAATGTTTAAAGTTGGCTTTCACTGTTTTCACACTTCACTTAGGCTGCTGTTATTTGAGACCGCCCCTCAAGCCACGTGTGAATGTGCTGTTCTACTCGAGTGCAGGAACAGGAAGGTAAAAGTAAAAAGGCAAGAGTTCTCCTCGCAGGCTGCATGTAAGCGCATCTTGAGTTTTTTTTTTTTTTTCCTGGCCTCTGCTCTGTTCCGCTGCAGCGCTGCAAATCGGTATATAAATAGAAACCACTGTCTTACTCATCTTTTAACAAGCTGCATTTGGGACTAGAGTACTGCTAGGAATCATTCAAACAAAAGAGTAATGTTATTGCACACAAATGCAGCACAAAGAGCATTTGCAGGTACCACTGTGCATGTGATATATAATAGTCAGAAAAGCTTCCCCTTGAAGTAGGGCTGTGTGATTAGTCAAATTTTATTTTTGGCTTCCAACAATTATGTCTTGCTTTGTTATAAACCCAGCATTAAAAATGCGTATATATTTCTATTAATTTTTAGCTCATTTTACAATTTTATTTTTTTTTTTTTACTTTAATTCATTTGTCAGTATGAATTCAATGAAATTCAAGGCAATGAGTAATCATGATAATATTGGTGACCTTACTCTTGACCAAAATAATCATGACTGTGATTTATGCTTTAATTGTGCAGCCATACCTTGAAGCATACATTTGTTTCAGAGTTCATATTATTAGAAAATGTTTTAGTGATGCTTTTATCTGGAAAGGATGGGCAGTGAATTCCTCCCCTCTTCCTTTTAGACATTTTTAGAATATTAACGTATTTTCCTGCTTGAGTAGCTGTACAGTAGAGAGCTGGCGGCTGGACTCTGGCAAGGAGTGGCACTATTAGCCAGACTGAGTCATTGGTTAAATGATGCAATTATGAGACTCTTCAGTGACTTCCCTGATTGGATCTTGTCTTTTAACCATATCTGTTTGTTAGAATGAAGTCTTCTAATGAAGTTAGAATAGCGAATAGAATGAAACCTTCAGGTTTCAGCTTAGGTTTATATTACACGTTTAATAGTTTTTACTGTTCTTTCCCAGAAACATAAAACCTTCTTTTTAGAAATGGAATAGCAAATAGGAATAACATTTATCCAGTGTACAGAGCACATTTTTACTGCTTCAGAGTGAGTTTGATTTTATTTATTAATTTTTTTTTTTTTTTATTCTTAATTTTTTGTTAATTTAGTGTAAGTGACCTTGAGAGTCTCTCAGCAATCCTTGGGATGCTCTTAATGTCCTTGGAGCTTTCTGGAGTGACGTGAACCATATCAGTATTTTCTGAAATATTTTGGATAGTTGATTGCTGTAATTTGTCATATTTTGTCTCTGTGACATTTTTAATTGCAGGGGTTAATTAGAAACCTGTCAGATGGGGTGACGCTCATCATTATAACGGTTATGTTCTTGTGTACTCTGTCGTTGTGGTTATGCAGTTAGCTGTGCAAATGTAATTCCTAAGTTTCCATTGCAGTGTAGAGGGATGGCCCATAATAGACAAAAATTACTTACTAATTCCCTTCAACACGTTCTTGCTGTTTTTCATCAAGGTCAAAGATATGTTAAATATCTTTCCTAGAATTACAGCCGTTTGCTGAAAGTGAGGTCACCTGCTCTCTTCCCCTCTCAGGCTATTATTGTTTAGCTGAGAAATGGGCGCATTCCGGTGGGAATTGAAAATGCATATGCCTCTCTTGTCATCATGAGATTGCAAACACGTGCCCCAGTGTAAAAGCTGTGGATGTTGCTTGGTTCTGTGACAATTTATTGTCTTTTTTAAGGGATCCTTGATCTTCGAGTCAGGGAAAGAACTGTGTAAGGTGTTGAACATGCTATTATATAAAAGATGTATTGACAAACGCTCCAGGGTGTTTTCATGTGTAAGCTTTATTTTTGTCCCATGTAATAATTTCAGCTTGAGATGCAGTGCTGTATTGTTTTGTGTGTGTGTGTGTGTGTGTGTGTGTGTGAGAGAGAGAGAGAGAGACACTGAAGAAAATGATTCAGGGTAAAATTTTGCTAAATAAAAGATTTAAATATAATTTGTAAAGAATTGAAGACATTAAAGATGACCTCTTGAGCTGTTTTGCCTATAGACTTATTAAAATGATGGCTGTTGGATTTCTACTTAAAAGGAACCTTTATTGATTTTTAATGTTATTACTTGTGCATCAAACACTGCTCCATTATCTTCAAATAAATTTAGCGATTCAGACAGCATTCTATTCCTGTTTATCTTTTTGCTCATCCCACTTATACATTATATACGCAGATGAATTTGTAAATGTTTAATAGGCTATTGTGGTCTTTTGAGCATTAATTCTTACACTGTTCTGTATCCTGTTTAGCACTCAAAGTAAACGCATCACTTAGTGCAGTACTTAGGCTAAATGTAGAGGCGATTTCTTATGGTCTTTCCATGCTGCAAGGATGGGAGAGGTGAGATGAGAGAGGTGGCAGATAGATCTGCTGTAGTATGGCTGGACTTGAGCCAAGGACCAGCGACACAGTAGTAATGCAATGCTAGAATTGCTGCAGTCCCCAAAGCTACGGCCAAACGTCTCATACACATGCATGTGCTAATACAATCTGTGTGGAAAATGAGATGATCTATAGAAGCTGAAATGATGGAAAGGTGGTATTGGAAAAAGGCGATTTTTGTAAGGGGTTTTGTGTTAAAGAGTATCGGATGCTTTAAAAACTTTCTGTATTTTTTTTCCATTCTTGATTTGCACCCTATTAGCATTCTCTTCTTTGGGAAGACTTCTGATGTTGAGAAATTAAACAAATGGTCAAAATTAGAGTTGCATTTGAATTATGTTTAAATAATCCATCGGTGTCTGTGACATGTATATTGTAATTGTTATACATGCAGTATCAGAAAAAAATATTTTGTATTAATTGTATTGTGTTAGTACTGACGACGCTTCGGGAATCTCTAATCCAGTTATTGCTGTAGCTGAATAAAACACAGATAGAGAAATTTTAACTGAGGAAACTTGAAGACAATAAGCATACGATTGATTCAATATATGGTTTGTCTATGTTCTTCAAGCAATCTTGGGTATTTTTATATGGATAAAGTATATTTATAACGCAATGCTAATCGACATAGCCTTTATAATACTATAAAATAGTATGATTTCTGCCTCATTCTGTGATATGAAGTCACGTCTGATTGCAAAATGTTATTTCAAACACTTAACTATGTTATGAAGTTAATTTGGAGAAAAAACATGTCAATAAATGATATTTGTTGGACAACAGGTTTGTAAACAGGCTCAAAAACACACAAAACTGCATCGCACACTTGTTACTAGTACAGTTAACATTATTCAAGGCTCAGGTCGAATTTTGTCGCACTGCACAGTTTTGACTAAACCAGCTCCCGTTGATTGTAGATTGGAGCTCCTCATTTAGCGATATACTAGTTTCACGTCCGCCTTCAGCATGTCACTCCGCACTGTCACACACAGAAATATGTCAACAACTAGCCTTTATCGTTATGATCGCGGGAAGACTAATTCTTATCGTGGTATATCGCAAACGATAAAATATCGCCCCTCCCTAATGCACACACACAAAGCATGGTTAATATAGTAAACTAAACGTAAGCTTAAAAAAAAAAAAAGAAAGAGAACTATGATTATAAAATTTTTTTCATGAATTGGGAAAAACACTCATCTTAAATAAAATAAAATAAAATAAAATATTATTTAATTACATTTATAAAATATATTTTATTTTAGTTAGTTGGCAAGGCAAATTACTCATTTTTAGTTTAACTTGAGCGTGTACTAAAAGAACTAAAGCTGAAATAAACGTTTATAAAAGCTGTATAGATATAAAAACTACTAAAATGACAAAAGCAAAACTAACTAAACTCTTACTCTATTAAAATAGAAAAGATGAAATAAAACTGGTTCAAAATATTGACAAAATAATAATAGTATCTCAGTGATACTAAAATAACACTACTGTTTATTGTAACAAATGTATTGTATTTTTGCACATAAACAATCATGTCAGTAAAGTACTTTAAATTGAATATAAAGTATGTGGAAATTAATCAGATCTTTATACATTTACTACTCAGTATGCAAAGTTTTAGGCCATTGGTGATATTGAAATATTTTTATTTTTTATTTTATTTATTGTAATTGAAACAACTCTTTTGCTCATAGAAATAAATTGTAATCTGTATACAATTAAATATCAGTATTAACCAATAAAACAAAAGCCTAATAAGCCAAGTCCTAATGAAAAACATGTCCCGCTGTACATTATTTCAGACAAAAAAAGGATGTGTATCCGATTATGGAAGCTGAATGCATTGCAAATGCTGTTTGATGTTGTCCTGTAACAAAGGCCCAGTGTATTTCACCAGCCACACACCTGCAATGTGCCTTTTGACTCAGCAGATATACCACCCAACGTAATGCTAAAGAAATGCACATAGAGCCATTTCCAAAATGCTTAACCTGTGAAATCAGGTCTTTGCAATGGGCTTTTATGGAGACATCTTAAACACACTAGCTTAAGTTTGTCTCCTTTCTTGTGTCTGCCCCTTTCTCTTTCTCTCTGTTCTTCCTTGCACCCGTTGTTCCTCCATATGGTTAGATGTTGCGCTGACTGTGCAGAGCGCTGTTTTAGTGTGATGTAAGGGGGAGGGACCCTGCATTTAACGCATCTACTGTGTTCCTCAGTCTCTATTCACTGGCATTGTCTCGGGAGACTCACTCGCACATACGCGCCGCTTCTGTCTCTCTCTCCTTTCCATCCGCCCCCTCTCGCGCGCACACTCATGCACTCAGCCATACAGGCACACACATTGACAGGGTAGCGTGGAGGATAAACCCACTCACCATTCCCGTCTCATCTCCCCCTCCCTCCCTCTCTCTCTCGCCGTCGTTTCTGACGCTCGGCGGAGGCAATCTGGCTGCACCCACCCAACTCTTCTTCAGCCTTGCCGAGCAGGAAACACTGCAGCAGGCATCGGCAGAGGTGGGTAGTCAAGCAACAAGACGAGCTCTCTCTTTGCTTTCCTCTCCGTCTCATCCTGCTCCCCACCTAAGCGTGAGTCTATGTGTGTGCATGTACCGTGTGGCGAAAGGGAATCCTGTCTCTTCGTCTCCTTGTCTTTCCCGTCTCGGCATCTGCGTGCTGCATTGAGAGGCATATCTGCATACCGTATTGCACAGAGAGTTCAAATCTGTGTTTCCCATTGATTAATGCCTGCTGTGTCTGCTTAAATTAGCATTAGGCACTGTAATAACATTCAACACTTGAAAAGAGCGGATGTCTGTGAAATGCATTGAATAGTAAGCATTTGATGGCTGAATGTGAGCATCATGCTCTCACCTGCTGCAGTGCCCATCTGTTGCCCACAAATGCTGGTTTTACGCTACGCAGTCCGACACTGATGATACGTGTTCTATTACGGCTTTAGTTACAGTAGATGCTGTGAAGATGAGGCTGTGTTATGGTTTCTCAGAGCTGTCATGTTATTATAACTACCGTCTGCTGGAGAGGAAGCGGCTTTTCCTGCTAGGTTGTGTGTGGATGGTGTCGCTCTGCCTCTGGGCACTGGGCCGAGGCTGGTGAACGCAAGGAAGGTGCAAGTCGCAGGGATTTGGTGCAGTAAGTTTTTAATGGCAGCTACGGCAGAGAAAAGGTGGTAGGAGATCTTGCTTTGAAGCTTGAGCTTGTTCTGTTGCTAATGATGTCCATCACTTTTCTGATCCCGACCATGCTTATAAGACCTGTTTAGGGAAATAGATAGCACTGTAGTGCTATAAAACTTCATCAGTGATTGAAATGTAGGATGCACATATCATTTTATAAGGCATAATATTGTCTTTAAAATATGCAAAATGACACAATTTCAAGAAATTCCCCCATGCAGCATTGTGATTTAGTGTTTGTCAGGGGTAAATACTATTATTGTGGTTGTGGTTTGGGTAAACAATATGGGATAAAATAAAACTGGATGTAAATATTAAGATGGACTTTAGTCAGGGTAGCACAATATTAAATGAAGACAAGGTTGTGAGAAGTGCAGTGTGTTCAATGGATTGTACTGTTGTTTAACAACATACTGATTGCTCAGATGAAGTCTTTCTGGAGGAAAAAAAAAAAAAAAAGCTTCTGTTTTCATCCGTGTTAAAATCAATACGATTAAGGTCTGTTGGTAAGGATGGAAACTTCTCAATCATCATTTATATTTTAGAAAATGTTTGCCTTTTTGAAAATATTCACAGAAGAATGACTCTTTTTAGTGAATTGCAAGCATAGTGTACAGTCGGATTCGTGAACAAGTGACTCTTATAAACTGGTTCTATTGTTGCCCAACCAATATTTAATCCTGAAAAGTGCTTGAACTATTCAGTTACTCACAGTTGTTTGTTTACATGTAAATACCATGATGATTAGTATGGTTCAAATATTGTTTGTTAACTTTTCAACTCCAAAGAATTATGAATGTGATAAAATTAATTATTTGTCTTATAGGTACTGAATCTGGGTCAGTATAATGCATTTGAGAAGTGAAGACAGTGCTGCCTTAAGACTGCAAAAATTAGTCTTATAGTATCTTATGTTTCAGTGTCTTTCTCTTTACAGCTTAATATGAGCTGCAGCATGGAGTATATTTGAAGAAAAGGCAGGATAGGGATTAGGGATGTTAACCGATGACCGTTTGACCGGTGGTTGACCGTATCAATGTTAACCGGTCAAAGCTGTCGGTAGTCGGTTAAAAAAAAAAAGTGATATCTAAATTAGGCTATTATAGACAGTGGACTATACGCTACTACAGTTAGCCATCTCATTCCTCATCTTTTTGTGTTAAGTGAACAAATTATCCCTCACACTCAATTTTTCATAACTCGCCTGTTTGTACTTAATAAACCAATAAAAACATTTGGCGCGAGGTCACAGCATTTGGGTTCGCGTGCTCACAAGGTTTGCGAAAAGTAAAGGCAACAGGCTAAAACACTCGAGGTTAGAGCGGCGTCTCTTCGGAGCTGTCATTTTCTTAAATGAGCCGTGGCAATGTTTCAAATGAGCTTCTAACCTAGACAAACACCTTTATTTTCAAAGCGATCACCTTGTACCCAAACCATTTGAAACTAAGGAGCCATTTGTCCTACGATTACATACAACAAGCTCTTCGGCGCCGCGTTTGCGGGACTCATGTTTCGCGCTGTAGGGGATTTTAAAAAAGTGACGTGAGTGGCAGTGTGTGTGTGTGTGTGTGCGGGAGGCAGAGCGGCAGAGAGATGCGACAGAGTTGCGAAATTGCAGGCGCGGCTCGAAATGGCTGTTATTTCAAATAGCGTACCATATTTTAAACTAATCGGTTAACCGGTTTCAACCGGCTAATGAGGCTCGGTGGTCGGTCAAGAAATTTTTTAGTTTTCGCCATCCCTAATAGGGATATTCAATGTCTTTTTTCTAGATGTCTGTGGTTATGTGATTTTGAGACACTGTCCAAAGACGGATGTGGGTGAGAATGCTAGAAGGATGACAGACTGAGATGTGCTACCTAGTCAGATAATATGGGATATCACTTATTTCCTGCAGTTTTTTTCAGTAGATATGGCTTAATCGTTGCCTGACTGTTTTTGTAAGCAGACATGAAGGAAGCTCTGCATGTAGATTTAAGGCTCTCCTCTGAGAAAACTCCTTAACAGTTCTCTCTAATCATCCTGTGGTGCGGACGCAGAGCTGCTGTCTTGGCGCATTAGTCATGTTTGGGAGTCCCACCAGGGAAAAGGTGTGCACTTGCAGATCTGTGTAACCTGCGGCATTTATCACACCTGTCCGCATCGCAGGTGTGTGTTAATGTGTGTAGATGTGTTTGGGTGTGTTTTGTCATTTAGACCACCCAGTCGTGTTGGCAGAGCATTTGTAAGTATGGACTATACGAGGTCCAAAACTGGCACTCGCCAAGTGCCAAATATGAGTGAAACTTGGCCAGGTGGCAGTAATGTTTTTTTGGAATTGCAAAACATTACACTGTGTTGTTTTCACAGTCACTGTTGCATGTCTTATACTTTTTTGTTTGTTTTTTAATGCAAGTGTAAACCTATTATTTTTGATAATATGGTTTTCCTTTTCTGTCTTGAAGTGTTTTCTACAGAAAAAGGAAATTGAGGCAGGACATAATGTAGGACTTGAGCCCGGCTGCAAAAAACATGTGCTAAAAATACTCTTCGATATAATTATAAATGAGTAAACGATAATTATTTCTTAACTTAAGGGTTGCAACTGGCTGTTGTCCTAATGTTCTTTTAATGGTCAGTTGCTGGTATTACAAGACATTCTCAGGCAAATTTGTATACCCCTTTTACTTAAAGACTGGGATATGTACAATAATTAATATGTGATGTATGTCTGCTTGATGTTTAGTTAGGATATAGATGGCCTCAAAGATAACAGCACTGCTGTTTAGATTTTTTTTCAAGGAGAATTTTTTTTTAAAATTAATTTAATAAAAACAGCTGATTGTAACATGCTCATTTTGCTTCAGTAGTATGACTTTGGCTCAATTAATGGCATGAGTGTTGACTCGGCTAACAAAAATATGTTTGCTAATGTTCCCATTTAGTCATGAAAGTTATGAAAACATTCCTGAGCATTCAAAACGTCCATTTTTAAAAATATTTTAAAAACATTTTTTTAATAGATGCAAACTTTAGGGAACATTCCATATATAATTCTGTAAACATTATATAAACCTTACCTTTGGAATGTTCTGAACATTCTGAAACTAGTTACATTTAAAAATGTTAAGTGAGCATCCAATTAAAATCTTTCAGAAATGAAACGTTCTATAAACCGTGTATAAACATTTTTGTGTTAACATTTTGAATACGTTATAAAAAAACGAACGCTGAACGAACATTCTATTTACATTCCTAGAGCAACACTTGTTCATAATTTTGAGGGAACCTTGCCACAGTTTTGAGGACATTCCTTGTTAGCTAGGGAAGCAGTACTTCCTGTTTTCTGAACAGTGGAAGACTGCAAAATATATGTCATGGTCAGTACATTTTCTCAGTTCCCACTGCTTTTGTTGGGTGAATTTTAGATGGGCCTATGTGAGAGTGAATGTGAGACAGACCTTTCTCTCCAGGGGTTCAGGATGCAGACCATCCCTCCACCTGTTCCCTGGCTATATTAAAGACAGCAGTGCTATGGCATCGACTGATAAACGTGGTTCATCTGCTGTAATGAATAGCAAATGGTTCAGTTGCTATAGAGTTTGGGGTCTTGTAAATTTTTCACTGACCTACATTTGGATGTTTATTTCTATCCTAACTAGCACGTTAATTATGTCCAGCCTCATTTGCCCAGAGCCACATTTCAGCTGAAATCACAGTAGAGTTAACATCTAATTTAAAAAAGGAAACGGTAACTGGTCTTATTACGACCAAAGCTTGCAGATAGCTAACTATGGTTGACTTGATTATTGTTCCTACATTGCATAATTGCCTAAAAAGAGAATAATACAAAAGAGATGAATATACTAATTAGCCACGACTCCTTTCTCTCCTCATTATTGTTTAACTAGAGCACATCCATTTGCCCTTTTCTTTTTGTAGAAGCAAACGTCTTGACCATCTAGATTGCGCTGTTGAGGCCACGCATCGCTATCGTTTTTTTTTTTTTTTTTGTTTGCTAATCAGCACTGCATCATCGTTGCCAATATGTTGTATGACCTTATAATAATAGAAGCTCTGATTCTGATAAAACACCAAATTGATTCTGTTTCATGAACAGATTTTTGTCAGATGGCTGAGTTGTCCTCTGGCCTTCCTATTCGGTTGCCGTCATATGTTTAAGCCAAGCGTTTCGTGGAACATCTTTCCTTGGGAATGAAGGTCATTCCATTGAAGTGTTTTCCTGAAACATATTACCATGTTTATGAAATGTATTATGAAAGTATAATAGATTTGATGGAGGTCTTGAAAGCACTGATGGGAATTCTGAGTGTTTCTATATTTGCTTTTCCTACTAACTCTATTGCAAAACAGTTATTGCAAAATGTTATGTAATTTAAGTCCTCACTGAAGCAGGAGATGAGAGGGTTACTTGTGCTGAACTCGTGAGACTTTTTTTGAGACCGTGTGGAGATTTCTTAGCCAGATGAGCATTACGAAACCATTCACTTTATCTTAGATGAGAAGAAAAGGGTCTTATTATAATCAGTGTCAGGCTGAAAAACATACTACATTTTAAAATGGTTGAGGTTTAGTTATAAAACTGATGGTCAGAAATAATTGATTTATTCTGTAATAAATGTAGCATTTTCCATAACATATTTCCAAACATAATTTGGATTAATGTTACAAGCCACTTGACTAATGATAAAAACACTTATACAGCTCTAGCATGACTTTTTCCATTGCAAGGCATGAAGTTTTGAAATGGTAGAATCGAAATAGTTTTAGAAATTTTAGATGTCTTAATTGAAAAACATCTGTAGCGCTACATGCAGGTTACATGATTGCAATAAGTTTGGTTTTGGTTTTTAAATGAAAGTAACAGTAAAGACTTGCATTCATACAGAATTTAGAATGCTGTAAATGTTCTTTTGAACTTTTGTTCAAAATCCGGAAAAATGAAAATCTCAGTTTCTACAAAACTATTAAGCAACACAACTGTTTTTTAACACATAAGTTTCTTGAGCAGCAAATCAGCATATTAGAATGATTTAGTAATGATGCTGAAAATTCAGCTTTGCAGCACAGAACTTTATGACATTTAGAATATATTGACACATAAAACATCTATTTTAAATTAGAATATTGTTTTACAATATTACTGTTTTGCTGTGTTTTTGATCAGAATGGTAATGCACATGCATCAGCATCATTGGATGCTTACGTTACATGTTTGACACCATGCCTATGAACTTGCACATAAATAACAGAGAAAATGTTAATTACCTGCAGCAGGTGGATAAGGTGGATTCATCTTCATGTGCACCTTTCTAAATTATAATTTTGCACCTTTATATAGTTTATTGTACAGACGTGTATCTGCATTTGTCATGTATATTCATTATGCTTTCTAATAAACCTCTAGCCAGAGGCTGTCCAGTGGGCCTTTTCTGCTGACTAAATGTTGTCCTGTATCAGTATCCGTCAAAGAGAAACAGGTCACATTCCATCAGTCAGGTCTCTCATTGGACAATCACATGTGTATGTGCTGCAGGGTGAGCCTGAGGCGGGAAGTGGAAAGAGTGAGAATGCAAAAGGTTGAGAAGGAGGTAGGGGAAAGAGAATAGCGCACACACACATAAAGACTGAGAAAAATAGTATCCAGAGGGGAGAACTGGAGAGGCACAAGGCAGGATGACTATTGCTGAGTAAAGCTGCTGCTCTGCTATGCAGTCGGTCTCTAACCAATCGCAGCTTTGCTGCGTGACTGAACTCACCAATTGGATCAGCCTCTGTTTATGTTCTTGTGTGTGTTTGTGTGTGTGTGGGGGCATCTCTGCTCCAGTATGTCCCGTGTAAGAGGTGAGCGAGAAATTAAAGGTGTGAGTGCTGATGGTTTTGTTGCAGCAGATTATGACGATGCACTTTTACACGATCACGACCCACACTGAAAAGCTGCGGTCTAATGACAGAACTATCATACTGGGATCAGTTCGACAGAATGCTGATTCATGCTACGGATTATGTGTCATGTGAGCGAAGAATTGCACCTCATTCAGAGCTTTGATATGAGTGAATGCTAGTGATGATCTGTCAGATTGATTAGTGTGATTAGGCTGGTTTAGTGTGTCTGCTTTGCAGATCTATCTATGTGTATATCTATATATATGTATTATATTGGCAGTCAGACAACCTGGTTTGTAGATACTAATGATTACATAACCCATGTTTGTTAACCACCAGTGCACTTTTTTTTTTTTTTTTTTTTTTTGCATTGCATTGCATTGCATTGCATTACAGAATTGAACCCATGTCAGCATAGTATTTTGCTCAGACATTAGTATGCACTCATACCACGCAGAGCTTTACATTAGTTTGCTTCAGCCCACACAATCTGCACTGCTGCCGTATGTACAACTGCAGCTGACGCCCGTTCAAAGGCTTGCACAATCACTCATAGGTGTCTCTGTAGAAAATCCCAGCATGCACAGCAAACCTGAGCTACTTTAAATTTGTGTTAACCGTTAAACTGTATAGTGCCACTTTGCTTCTCCCTATAGCTCCTGTTCTGTGCTGTTTTCGTATGCATACTGTAATGCATGTGCATTGCTTTTTTTTTTTTTTTTTAATTCCGAAGCATATTGCAAGATGTTGATTAAGTGTGAAATTAGCTTGTTTTTTTTTTTTTGTTTTTTTAAAGAGCAGTCAGGAGACAAATGTCCTTTGGGCAGATGCATTGAAAACAGCACACATCTGAGTCACATGTGTGGACATGTATGTAATTAGACAGATGGCCCATGTTTTTGTTCATGTGTTTATGGATGTTATATATAGATGTTGGTTGGATCCTTCAGGCAGAGAGGCCAACACAATGCGTCACTTTGGTTAGGGTCGAGTGTAAAGGATGTAACATGCTTTCATGTATAGTATCATTTTGTTTGGATTTTAAAAAATAGTTAGCCTATTGCTAAATGATCGTTCAGTCACCTGGTATCATTCGCGTTTGTAACGCGTAAAGAAGTTTAGTGGTACACTTTTCCAATGGTAGTAATTATTTGTGATTTAGCCAGGTTTCCCATGGCCAACCTACATGCAATGTACTTGCCTTGCATTATGATCGTTGTGCGTTAAACTTAATCATTCACTTAATCAACATTAGCCGGTATAAATGTTTTTTATTTATTTTTTTTTTTTTTAAATCAACTCAGTCAATAGGCAGTCTCCAGTTAGTACGGACTCAAATAATAGTCAGTAGTCAGTACAAATCTGTACGTGTGATGGGCGGTAAAACGGCAAGAAGAGCTTGACCCATACCAGCAACTATATATTTTTTTAAAGGTATTACATATGTAGATATTATATCTGTTGTTGTCAAGTAAGTTTTATTCATGTTACCCATTTATACCTGTATGCAATTTTGTATTGTCACTCATATTTGGTAGTGTAACAAACTATAAGTAAGCTTAATTGATATATGTCTATACAAAACTTTTATTACATTTTATTCCAATTCAAAATAAGCCCTCACCTTTATTGTCTTTTCGAATGGACATTTCTCTGAACCCACTGTGAACAACAAACAAACAAACTCTCCAGAAAATTTGGAGCGGAAACAACATGACAGTAGTTCAGAAAAGGCTTTTGCAAAAATATAAAGGAAACCATATAGATGCAAAAAAAAAAAAAAAAAAATGTGAACAGCCACTATAATGTATTATGTTCTTCCCAATATGTCTTGTCATTTTGAATAAATACAAACTAAATAGAATTATTTATGCATATTACCAAATGCATTGCTTTTAAAAATCAATAGTCCAATCAATGTTTGCTTCTCTTTTCATTTATTGTTCACATTACTCTTCACTGTCTTACAGGAAAGCTCTTAGGTCATGTAAACAAACATGTTTTCCAGTTTTATAAACACATTTATAAATGTATCAGAGGGTGTATTGCAAAATAAACCTAATTGCAATCAGTGTCTGGTCATACAATATTGATGACTGCATTGTGGGATGCATCAATATTTTTTATTTATTTTTTTCTTTTTTTGCCCATAATAATGAGCTGGTTTAGTGTTATGTCTCTTTGTAGGTGCTGTCCCAGTGGCATGCATTTGTCTTTTGCTCTCCAGCTGAGGGTAAAGCTGCCTCACGTCTTCTCTACCTTTATCACTGTTAGAATGGCTGTGCCTAGTCAGCTCTTTGCTGTAATCTCTCTTCAACTGCAGTTTTCTTTGCTTTCCTCTCCTCCCTCCTCTTCCTCTATGTGTGTGTGTGTGTGTGTGTGTGTGTGTGTGTGTGTGTGTGTGTGTGTGTGTGTGTGCAGGGCAGCTGCTGCAGGCAGCCTTTTTCTGGGGGCGGGTTTTTCAGTCTGCTTACAGCACTCAGCACAGCGTGCTGCATTTGCGCCACGTTTCATTAGTAATTCTGGACCATTCTTGCAGCATTTTCCCCCTCAGTTAGCAGCGGCATTCATCAGAATGGTATTTCAGCATCCTGGGTGGAAGATTCAATCAGTTCCTGCTCACACAATAGCTACCAGCAAAAAAAAAAAAAAAACAAGACTGGACAATTTTGAATTATTTAGCTGCACTGCATTTGAGAGATACTGACATGTAATTGTAATACACCACTGACTTTCTCCACCACCTCTCCGTGATTTCCGGAAGGTTACTTAACGTCACTACATTCATCTGGCATCGCTCCATGTGTCTGTTTATAAGTGCATTCATGTGTAGAGGATGTATGGGCGACTGCTGAGATGTCAGTGGGTGCTCTTAGAGAGTTCCGGAAGTTTACCTGCATCAGTGTAAATCCTCCTGGTGATTTGATGACCTAAATGTTTAGACAGCCCATGTTGTTTTGGCATAGCTGGAGGTGTTTTCAGGTGTGTGTGTGTGTGTGTGATGCACAGATGCACATAAAGAGACATTTGTTCTGACACACTGGCCTTTTCCTATGGGTACAGGTGACTTCTCTCTCGCCAGTTGGGATTTACGTGTATTTATATCTGTATTTGTATTTGTATTTGCCTTTCTTTCTTTCTTTCTTTTCTTTTCTTTTCTTTTCTTTTCTTTTCTTTTCTTTTCTTTTCTTTTCTTTTCTTTTCTTTTCTTTCTTTTCTTTCTTTCTTTCTTTTCTTTTCTTTCTTTCTTTCTTTTCTTTCTTTTCTTTCTTTCTTTCTTTTTTTTCTTTCTTTATTTTTCTTCCTTCCTTCCTTCCTTCCTTCCTTCCTTCCTTCCAACACCAGCATAATGTTAAAAGCAGCCTAATGTTTTTAATATGACTTGATTTGTCTTTTACGTTTCTATTAAATTGCTGTGTTAGTTACTAATGCTCACATATCCTTACTTGTTCAAAAAGCAGCTACAGAAAACGAGCAAAGAACATTTACATTATCAAAGAACATCATCACTGACTAGCCTAGCCTAGTCTACCACAAGTTTATACACTCCCGGTACCATAAATAAAAACATTAGTTACATCACTGTATAATGAATACATTTTTTACCCTTTATTTACACTGCACACGTCTGCAGCTTGAAAGTCCTCCAAAACAAGTTACTGTGCCCCCCTTTTCTATCCTCTCCCCTCCTTGCTGAATGTGATCGATTTCGAAAGTAAAACCGACAAAAACAGCACGCACAAGAAAGCGATTACATGCTTCCCACATGAAACACCCCCTCCCGCTCAATGTAATTTGCCCACCCCCTAGGGATGGGCGATATCTTATCGTTTGTGATATACTGGTAAAAATTTTCCCCACAATGAAAATTTGTCTTCCTGCGATAATAACGATAAAGTCTAGTTGTTGACGCATTTCTGTGTGCGACAGTGTGGAGTGACATGCTGAAGGCAGATGTGAAACTATTATATCGCTAAAGGAGGAGCATCAATCTGGAGCTAGTTTGGTCAAAACTGTGCAGTGCAATAACGTTATTCAAGGCTCAATATCTGAGCCTTGAATAACGTTAACTGTACTAGTAGCACATGTGCAATGCATTTCTGCATGTGTATGAGCCTGTTTACAAACCTGTTGTCCAACAAAGATATAATTAATTGGCATGCTTTTTCTTTATAACATAGTCTAGTGTTTGAAATAACCTTTTGCCATCAGACGTGGTTTCATATCGCAGAATGAGGCTGAAATCATACATCAAATGCCCCCCGATGGAGGTGTCTTGGAGCCGACTCTGCGATGCAGCCACTGTAGTCAATGCTTGTATTTATACCAGCCACGTTGCGTTCAGTTTCTGAAGCCCCCCAGAAGCGGCTCTCCGCACTGCATCGTTAAAGTTAGGCGCCTAGTCCATTTTTGATTATTATTGATAATAATCATCTTGCTATTGTCAAAGGCATCAGTTAAAGTCGTTTTCTCCGACTATCGTCGATACATGATACTATCGTCTATCGGCACAACCTTCCTTTCTTTCTTTCTTTCTTTCTTTCTTTTTTTTTTTTTCTTTCATTCTTTCATTAGATTGATATTGGAAGCATAATTAGACCTTATGTACCTTTTTTTTTTTTTTTTTTTTCTTTCTTTTTGTTTGTTCGATCTCTCATTTGTTCTTTTTCTCTTGTTCTTTCTTTTTTTTTTCTCTCTCTCTCTCTCTCTCTCTCTCTCTCTCTCTCTCTCTCTCTCTCTCTCTCTCTCTCTCTCTCTCTCTCTTTCTTTCTTTCTTTCTTTCTTTCTTTCTTTCTCTCTTTCTTTCTTTCTTTCATTAGACTGATCTTGGAAGCATAATTAGACCTTGTGTCCCTTTTTTTCTTTATTACATTCTTTCATTAGATTGATATTGGAAGCATAATTAGACCTTATATACCTTTTTTTTTCTTTTTCTTTCTTTCTTTCTTTCTTTCTTTCTTTCTTTCTTTCTTTCTTTCTTTCTTTCTTTCTTTCTTTCTTTCTTTCTTTCTTCCTACCTTCCTTCCTTCCTTTCTTCCTTCCTTCCTTCCTTCCTTCCTCAAAATTTTACATACTGATTATATTGTAGAATCGATTGCTTTGTTCCGAAACAGAGGTTAAAATTATTACAATTTTGCTTTTTATTCAACAACAGCTTTGCGGGCTTATTGTTGCAGTTTTTTTTGTTTGTTTGTTTTTTTTAATTGTTATATTAATTTATAATTTTGAGCAGGAGTCCAGGATTCGTCAGGAAAACATTTTTAAAACACACCTACTACAAAAAGAGCAATAAGACGGCATTATAAAATGAAAAGGCGCGCTTTGATTTTGAATGGCGCAGACAGACACAGGTTCATTTTAAGCGGTATTAGCAAAACAACAAAGCTACTGCTGTTCATGGAACTAATTACCCATTATACAGTGTGATATAAAGCCTGGTTCGTTGGTCCATTGGATCGGATTGTTTTCTCACTACAACTGAACCGCTCCAGTCTTCGTTTGAAAGCGTACCAGGGCCACCTCTTCAAGGAGGTCTCGGTAAGCTTCTTTGGTCATTCATTTGGTCATTCATACCTGCCCAAACAAACCACACCAAGAGGGAAAACGAACTCTAGTGCGATTCAACCAAACTAAATGAGGCAGGTGTGAAAACACCCGTATAAATGTGCATTCAGTTTTTTAAAATATGAAAATATAAAATGTTTAGCTAGATTTAAAATCTTAACTATGGAAACATGTCATGACAGTCTGTGAAAATGGTCCATTAACAACACCTAATTTTTTCTAATTTAAATTCTTTTTTTTTTTTTTTTTCTTTGCCATATTTTACAACTGCACTAAACCTTTTTTGTACACTATGGTTCAGTAGTTTGGGCTTGGAAACATTTCATCATTCATTCAACGGGTTTGTTCAGTTGGCCGATTCATTAGGAAAGAAATTAAGTGACTGTCTTTATGAATCTCTCATTGAATCATTGGCTCACCTGATTCGCTCAAAACGTGGATTCATTCAATAAGAAAACATTGCTCTGTGTTGCTGTGAAAGACAATTTCTGCTGTGGCTTTGTTTAGAACTATTTTCATTGCTGAAGTTGAGCAAACAATTCTGAGACAATACTGACAACATTGTGTTTAAAATGTAACAGGACAGTAACTTCATATTTATTGAACTGTTGACAATATAAGACTGTCATTTTTGACAGCTGCATATCATATGTGCGTATGCTTTGACTTTGTGGTTTCCTCTTAGAACACATTAACATTTACATATATATTGTAAGTAGAGATTATTTTGACAATGATCAAGCACTTTAGATTCTTTTAAACAGGGCTTTTAAACATGTTTTTAAACGGGGCTTACGCTGTGTCATCCGCTGACTGCTGACGCTTCCCGTCTGTCCTTCGCAGACCTGACTCTTCATGCCTGTCTCCTCTCCGGACAGAGAGATATTGATCTCAGGGCTATTCTTTACATTAGCGAGTGCAGCACAGTGCACATAGTTATTTTTACTCTATCCCCGCCTACTCCAATGCACACCTATGCGGAACCTAATCCCCGCCTTCCCTTTGTAGCAGTGATGCCCGCGTATCTGCATTTCCCTTCACCCTTCATGTAGCACCGCAAAGCACATTGAAGATCGGTGACCTTTCAGTGCGCTGCACGCTCAAGTGGACAATCAGCCTGACACAATACATCATGCAGGGCTGATTCAACCATCTCCTAGATAACCCACAAAGGAAGGCAGTCAACTTTGGGAAGTAGGTGTCATGGTGTAGCCTAGATTCATCTGAATACCTCACCTTTGCAGCAGTGTTGTTCGCGCTGTGGCTCTCTGCAGGGCCACCGGGTTGAGCACAGCTCTGAAGTCGACTGTGCCAAATGCAGGGGAGTGAAACTGGCACAGCGCGAGTCTGTTTTTGGTGAGATGGAAAAGGAACCGAGGGTGAGAGCCAGAGAGGGCTTCCCCAACCTCACTGCTGCAGCTCTGCGGTACTGAATGAGAAACATTGTAAATCATATAAGAGTGGTTGTGCTGATCTGTAATCAGCTCGTTGCTGTCCCTATATAACATTTGTACTTGAGAGGGAAATTGAATCCTAGAGCATTTTTCATGCAAACAGAATTGTTCATGAGTAGATAAAGTTCTCCCTTTGTAGAAAAATGTAAATGAGTAATGTTGTTTTGTAGTTGTGTATTATTTATTTATTTTTTTTTAAACAAATGGAACTGGTTGTCAGTCACCATTCTGCTCTTTCACTAACTCACTGGTTGATGCATGAAGACATTAACTTCCTCCGATCACTCTGTCCCAAGATGGAACTCAGAGCCAATTGCGAGGTCACCCCTGTCTCCGGCAGAGTCAGATTAGATAGACTGAGACCATAAAAAGGGCTATTTATGGATTAGGAGAGCTTTATATGGCATCGCCTTTAGGGACCAGTATCTGGACATCTGTTTGGAGGCCAGCCGTCACTGTGTCTGCTGCAGGATGAAATCAACATAGATTAGACGTTTGTGTCACACAGACCATTCATCGAAGTGATCCAAGGTCACTAAGGGACATGTCTTGAGTTGGAGTGTACATTAAGAGTAGTTTATGTTCAAGGATACAATAGTTACAGGTAGGGCTGGGCGATAATTTGATAACGATAATTTTCGCAATATAATTTTCCTCGATAAAACGATATGAAGAGTTCGATAAATGTTCGATATAATTTTTATGTACCAAAAGCGTAACGAAATAGCACAACTCATTTGAATTGCGCCATACGGATCGTTTAACCACTCGGACCAAAGTTTAAACTGCCGCGCTCCGCGAGCTCACTAGATGAGATGCATTTATTAATCTAGATGCGGCACGGACGCGCCTGGAAAAACCAAGCGCATCGCGACTCTGTCGATTCTGTAATGAGTAGGGATGCACGATATTATCGGACTGATATCGGAATCAGCCGATAATGGCTTTAAATGTAAATATCGGCATCGGCCCGATACGAAAAATTATGCCGATATGTCTTGCCGATAAGAGGAATATGTTACCTCAAATTTGCTGGGAGTGTGCTAGGGATTAGATCATGTCAGCAGTGTGGCCCATTCTTGAAGCAAAGTTTTGCCTGAATGAGGTGTAGATTCACTGTTTTGGATCGCTGCATTGTCTGCATCTTTGTTGCATTTTGAAACACAGTGGCTATGTTTGCAAATGACATGATCGGCATTTAAAATAAAATGACCCCAAAGGTAATTACGGCGCGCGGTCAGTGAATTCTCTTTCTCCGGCGGCGCAACAGCAAAACACACTGTTGCTCATATGAAACATTTTCACGTGAATGTTACGACACAGGTGAGTTACAAAGCATTCTTTATAAGATAAATAATTGGTTAGCAAATGTTTGTAGCGACCATGCTTTTGGATTCATGCCGTTCAAACCCATACATTTAAAGGCATAAGCGGCTATGTGTCCTATTTTGCCGGTTAGTCACAAATTGCCACGAACTTAATAATATTTATAGTTTCTTTTCCCAAATCATCACCGTCTCACCCTTTAATTTTGCAGGTTTATTCTCTTGTCATTCACTTTTAATCCATGTTTTCATATCTTTTACTGTGGTAAACTGCGGGTGAGAAATAAAAGATTTTGTTGCAATAAATTAAGAATTCGTTAACAGACTTTTTATTTCGTTCCCTCACTTTACAAATTAATAAAGTAATAAATTGTAGGAACGAATTAACAAGTTGCAGGAATGAATTATGTCCTGTTCGTGTCCCGCAGCTGTCAAAGCGCAGTGCACGGTATGAAATAATTATCTGGCGAAATTATAATTAAACATGACGCAGTGACTAGATTTCTATTACTTTCCATGTTGAATGCCTTCGTATTGCAGGGCTCTTGACTGCGATCATTTTTTCTAGATATTATTATTATTTTTTTTTTTTTTGAGAATGTGCATGTTAAAATTTGACGTGGTTGCATTTGTGCGAGTGCGTGATCTCCAGTGCTGAAGCATCTGCTCCATACAGCGGGAATTACAGAGTTACAGAGCCGTGGCATACTGTGGCAAGAGTCAGATTTCACTGATCATCAAGCAAAGAGGCGCTTTCAGAGTGAGCACTTCGGGTGTAGAGCCTGGTTTGTATTTGCAGTGTCAGCACCAGCGCGGTGATGGCGGACGGAGGTTTTGGTTTTCAAGTAGGGTAAAAGACCGCTTGTTAAACCAGAGAAGGTGAACATGTTGGTATTCTTGTGCAAAAAAAAAAGTGTTCTGTTTTGCCAGTTGGTCATGAATTGCCACGAACTGAATAATATGTTTCTTTTCCCAAATCCTCACCGTCTCACCCTTTAATTTCGCAGGTTTATTTTGTTATTCACTTTTAATCCATGTTTTCGTATCTCTTACTGTGATAAATTGCGGGTGGGAAATAAAAGATTTCGTGGAAATAAATTAAGAATTCGTTCATACTACATATTTATTTGTTCCCTAATTTTACAAATTAATAAATTAATAAATCGTAGGAACGAATTAACAAGTTGTAGCAATAAATTATGTTCTGTTCATGTCCCGTGGTTTTCTTGTGCCAAAACAAAACAAAAAACAAAAAAAAAAAACATGCAAAGCATCATCACGGTCACTCAGTTTAGTTTTACTTTTTGTTTTCGTTTTGAAATGTTGTTTTCAGATTGCGAATTCGAAAGTGAAAGCATCCGAAGCTCGGCTTATAACATAGCAAAAGTGAACTTAATTCACAAAATTCAGATAGTAAATAATGCTAGCCTACTGATGAAAAAGAAGGGGTTGAATGTCACTCAATCACTCATTACTATTTATTTAATCCTAAAAAATAAGTTATTGTTAAAAACTAACTTTCCAAACAAAAGGATATATATCGGTATCGGGCAAATGAGAAAAAAAATATCGGCATATCGGATATCGGCAAAAATCCAATATCGTGCATCCCTAGTAATGAGCGTAGTTGCCGCACACCTACATTTGCAATAACAAACTTGAACACGCAAAAGATGCGATATGTGAACAGCTCCGTCACATGAGCACTAAACAGCGCTGTGAGATCCAGTGTGAAACACTTGAATTCAGCGATGAACACAAATGACTCTGTGATTCAAACTAGTTTAAAGCTGTGTGCAACGAGACAGTCAGAAGGCTTTTCAATCTACACATCGCCATCATTTGCCATGGATTTACTGTAGTAACACTCACTGCACCATGGTATTGTGGCAGCAATGTGGGAAATTCGCACTGAATTTTATTACAGGAATAATGGTATATAACTATAGTATGTGTGTATTTGTGATTTAAGCTATAGCATGTGTGCATTTATAGTGAGTGTTTTTAGACTACTGTTTTTCATACAAATAGGCTACCTATAAAACCATGTAGTTATATTTTTACCATGGTATTGAGGTACCATTATGTGTGGTTTTAACTGTGTTTATCATGATTTAAAATGTATGCTTGCTACTATGGGAGACCAGTGCTTTAAAAAAAAAAAAAAAGGGTCAGAATAAATTTAACCATGTGAAACTGAGGTTGCTACAATTGTTACATTTGTTACTGATTGATAATGAACAAAAAAATTACCTCTGCATCCTCAAGCTACTATCAAATGTGCATTTCTGAGAGGCAAAAAAAGTTTTATTATTATTATTATTATTATTATTATTATTATTATTATCAGACAACCCAAACCCTGTTTCTTGATTTGAAACAATATAACTCATTAGAACATACAGAAATTAATTTTTCTATTTAGATATTTATTTTGTTAAAGAAAATTAATGATCTGGTTTCTACAACTTTTACTTTGGAGCAAAAATCTGACTTTAAATGTGAAAGAAAAAGAGATTTGACATTTATCGTGATATATAAAAAGATGCTTTAGGAAAAAACGGCAGACTGAAAAGTGCAAACTCAGTCTCTGCCAGCAGGTAGTGCTTATGGAATAACAGTGATATTATGTTTCTTTGATTACATCATACATCATATATGGGCAAATGAAAGAAAATGCCACAAACTTTTCTTAAAGCAGTCAGTTCCCCTCAGAGATACATGCATATAAACTCCCGTTTCAATATTTACGATAATATTTCCAATATTTTGTGCATTGTGAATCCTGAACTTACTCTGCCTGCTACTGTATTTTTATTTATTTTTTTTCTCTTTGTGTTCGTTAACGGATGTTTAAAGAGTTTGTAATATTTCCACACACGTTTTGAAAAATGATTGCATGCAGTTCGTCTGCAAGCCCAGAACAGAGATAAAATATGTCTGGTCGATCGGTGCATCTACTCCACTGTATCAATTAAGTATGGATTGATCATTGTTAAAGCTATAAAACTAATCATCAAGATGAGTATTTTGACATACCTTTGTAGAATATGTGTCTGCCACAGACGCATCTCTCTGTGATCGCTTAAAATTTTAAATTAACAAGGCTCAAAAACATGTGACAAGTGACAAATTTGTCAACTGTCCCAAACGTCTTTCACACTGGCCCCGGGCCATCGGGCGCTCCTTATTGTCGAGCCCTGAATTATACATGATAGTTTGGGCAAAAATGAAAATTTGCTGAAAATGTACATACCCTCAGGCCATTTAAGATGTTGATGGGTTTGTTTCTTCATCAGAAGAGATTTGGAGAAGCATTCCGTCACTTGCATACCAGTGGCAGTGAATGGCAGCCAACAGAATGAGAGTCCAAACAGCTGATTAAAAACATCACAATGATCCACAAGTAATCCACACCACTCCAGTCCATCAGTTGTCTTATAAAGCAAAAAGCTGTGTGTTTGTAAGAAACTAATCCAATATTAAGGCGTTTTAATTGTAAGCAATCAATAATAACGCTTCCATCTCTCATTTGAGCTGTGAACTATTGGTAGATGAATGTTTGATAATTCTTGTGAGTGTTGTTTGTTTCTTGTAAACAGTACTCAGTAGTTTCGATTGTCATAAGTTGAAATATTAGATATAACTTGTATAAAAGCTTTTTATGCATGTCTGTTGTTATATTCCAAGGTTATACCGTTCAAAAGACAGACAATGCTATTTTGTGGCATATTTCCATTATAATCAGGCTACTGCATAAATGTTTTTGAGTGTTATCCTCCCCAGGTAGTTGTCTGTGCTGCAGTGCTGCAGACCTGTGCTGTTCTTAAAATCAAGGGCTCCTGTGTTTCAACAAAGAGGATCTCGTATTCAGATGCCAGCGCTTGACTTTGTAATCTTTTTTTCTCTTTTGTATGGTGTGTATGTGTGTGTGTGGGAGGTGTACACAGACAAGGACAGAATATTAGCTCTTTTGAAAAAGAAGTGACTTTAGCTTTTTTGCAGACAGTGCAAAAATGGCCAAATGGGTTCCAAGACTATCCAAGACATGTTTAATGTGAACAAAATCATGTAAATCAAGCAAAAAATTGTCTAGTACTGAGGTCATACTGAGGTCACAATTAAAATTTATGTTGATTATGATATAGGCTCTAGACATTTTTACATAATATGGATTCATCTAAAAGCTACACAGCATAAAACACGTGATGCTCACTGTGTTTTCAGCGTCTGTCATCTTAATAAAGACATGAATTTCATCTCCAGAGGTGTTCTAAGAGTCATTCCACAAGCTTTTCATCAAATTACGGAATCCAGTTATAAAAATGGAATTTGTTTAATGCAGAATATCACTAAATTTGCTAAATTTGAGATAAATAAATCAAAAGAAGGTCAGTATACTTAAAAGCCACAAAAAGATTGTTTAATTATGAATTCTTCATGTTATGCATGTGTCTGTGTAAATGAATGGCGGAGACATGGTTTTGTTAAGTTCACACATACTGAAGAGTGTGTGACACTTGCAGTGTTTTTTTTTTTTTTTGTTTTTTTGTTTTTTGTTTTTTTGAGAAAGTTCTTCACAGCTACCCATCAAAATTAAAGTTTGGTGTAATGATGGTACTACTAGTACTACTACTACTAATACATTTTAAGAATTTTTTTTTTTTTTTTTTTTCTTGGATTTAAAGAATAATTACTAGAGAAATTATTTACCAGAATTTATTTACCAGAAAAATGTAAATACACAATACAGTAATTTTGAAAAAAATAAAATGGTAATAGTATTTTAATATATAAAATCAATTAATTATAGATGCTTTTGATTTATTAAAATTTAATAAAATCATTAAAATTAAATTCAAAAAATCATGGAAGACATGAAAAAATAAAACTAAATTTGAGGAAAAAAATGTGTATATATATATATATATAAGTATATACTTTTTTTTTTTTTTAATAAATTTCTGTTAAATTGTGTACATTTCATGATTTCAATTAACTAGACATGCTTTTAGATTAATATATATATATATATATATATATATATATATATATATATATTTTTTTTTTTTTTTATTTAACCATTAAAACAGTAGAAAAATTAAAATAGAAAAACATGAATCCAGAAACATTCAAACAGGGAAAAAACGGGATTTGGATTTCATAGGGCCCTACTGCAGTGTACTTTAAATTACATTCAATTGTTTTCACAGAACTAAGATATTTTTTAACTTGTACAGTTCTGTTGTGTAGCATCTTATTTGACAAAAAATAAAAATGCATGCTTTGTAGTAAATAAAAAAAAATATATGGATTTCATGGGGCCCTAACTTAAGTTTGTGGAATTTTAATTGTGAACAGACAAGTTATGAATAAATAAATGAATGTAAAATAAATATATTGTAATATATTCGCCATATCGCCCAGCCCTAATCCTACATCCATTTTTTTATTTATTTATTTTTTAACTAAATGTATAGTAATAGTGTGGAATTTGGCAATTTTCGGTTTGGAATCTAAAACGTTCTGGTTCAGTTAGAAATCTATTCCTTATTTATTTATGTGTTGGAGATTCTTTTTATAAACCTTTCATTTTGCCCTTGTAGTGTCTGGGTTATAACTGCATTACATTGTTGGACATTTCCCAGAGCCCTGCAGGGAAGTTATCATGTAGGTTGTTTGGCACTTCTATGGCGACAGCCGTCACACTGTTTTGCTCTAACAATTCCTGTTCCCGTAAATGCGGAACGAGTCCCTTTGGTGATTGTGTCATCCATGCAGCTGGGACCACTTCTCCATCAAGGCAGGAGTTCCTCTGGTGACCTTTCTTTCGTCTGGCACACCCTTTGTGTGTCTCAACATAGAGAACAGCCATCAGGCTGCTGCATGCATGCTGAGTCAGCTGACCTTTGCAGTCATGTGGTTATGTTTTCATGCAAAAACCACTACTTCAGCACTCTATTGACTTATGAATCACTATACATCCAAATCTAATCAAACACGGGTTAATGTCTATCTCGCTAGCTCAAAAACACCACGTACCTCATCCATAGTCAAAAATGTCCTTCATACCATCTAGCATGTCCTCATTGTACCTCTGTTTTGTCAAGTACTTACTGCTTCCCTTACACCAGCAACTTCCCCACATTTCTCTTACACAGTTGGATATGGAAGCAGAGAGTCACTTTGCATTCCCTCTGTGTAAAGCACACAGTTGCTGTAATCTGCTGAGTGCACCTTGCTTGGGTCTGGCCATTAAAGCAGTAAATCTGAACACAAGCCATGCTACAACTTTCAAAGCCTGAGTCTGCTCTCTTTCCGCAGCACTGCAGTATTCCAGCTCTCATGATACCAGCAGCAGCCTCACTGTATCCCTTTAGCAATAATGAGCTGCCAAGAGAAACTAGCCTTTATTCTCATTCCTGCATATGAGGTTTGATCAGGACTTCAAAACCATATAGATAAAAAAAAAAACAATAGATGTTCGCTAAGATTTTTGATTTCTGAAAGGCAGTCTAATAATTCAGTGCCTTTTGAATAATAAGACTGTGAGCAGAGTTTGTGATGCTTATTTCTTTCTTTTTTTTCTCATTCTACTATTTTTCCTATATCTAGCAATTTTACCTGTTCAGCTAAAAATTAAAATTCTGCTATCATTTACTCAGCCTGAAGTTGTTTCAAACCCGAATCAGTTAATTTCTTCTGTTGAACACTAAAAGAAAATATTTTGAAGAATTTGGTAACCAAATAGTTGCTGGTAGCCATTGACTTCCATAGTAGAAAAAAATACTATGGAAGTCAGTGGCTACCAGCTACTGTTTGTCTACCAGCATTCTAACTAAACTAAACTAAACTACCTTCTTTTATGCTGAACAGAAGAAATATTTTTGGAAGAACTGTACCTTTAAAATGAATTTCTTTTCAGGTGCTCAAGTATGATGGATGTGCCCTTGTGGAGAACTAAATGACTTAGAAAATCCATGGGGTCCTATAAAGCAGTATTTTTTTTTAAATGTGCTGTTTTCACTGGAGATTTGAGGCTTTTTGGCAGTTTCAGATGCTTTTAGGAAAGATAAATGCTTGTATTTGGATTTTATAGAAATGCTTGTTCTGTATATTAAATAAGAATGAGTTTTACTATTCAAGAACGTTGATTTATTGTTGCAGTCTTGTTGCATATTGAGACTTTTGTTTTAGCCACAATATATTTTGTAAAAAGATAAAAGAAGACTCAAGATCAGCAAGATTTAAAAAACAACTTTATAATTTTGGGTCAGTGTTATTGTAATATCATTGGTATCTTATAATAGCTATTTTAAAATAAATTTTACTTCTATAGTATTTATTTTAGATTTTAATTTTGTGTTTTTGTCATTTTTAGTATATATATATATATATATATATATATATATATATATATATATATATATATAATATATATATATATATATATATATATATATATATATATATATATAATTATTTTTTTTTTTTTTTTTTTTTTTTTCTTTATAGGTCTACTAGTTTATTTTTTAAGTTTTGGCTTATTTAGTTTTAGTTATGTTAGTTCTTTAATTTAAATTAAATGAAAAAGAAATGCTGCACTGGTAACTAATATTTTTTTTTTAAATATTTTATTGTAGTTCCTGTTTATTAATATGTACTTTTATTTATACACTAGCAGTTTTTGAACAGTAAGATTTGTTTTTTTATGTTTAATGTTTTTTTAACGAAGTCTCTTCTGCTCACCAAGCCTGCATTTATTTGATCCAAAGTACAGGAAAACCAGTAAATTTTTTGCTATTTAAAATAACTGCATTCTATTTGAATGTTTTTTAAAATGTAATTTATACCTGTGATTTCACATGGTCCTTCAGAAATCATTGTAATATTCTGATTTGAAACATTTTATTATATTGAAAACAGCTGATTAGTTTTTTTTTGTTTTTGTTTTTTTTTTATTTTTTGTTTTTTATTTTTGAGTAGAAAGCGCCAAAGATCAGCATTTATCTGGAAAAAAAAAGGTTTTGTAACATTATACACAGAAATGTAGAAATTAATACTTTTATTTAGCAAGGTTGCTTTAAATTGATCAAAAGTGATAAAGATATGTATAATGTTACGAAAGATTTCTATTTCAGATAAATGCTGTTCTTCTGAACTTTTCTATTCATAAAAGAATCCTGAAAAAAATTCTAATCAGCTATTTTCAACAACACTAAAAAATAAATGATTTTTTTTGGCAGCAAATCAGAATATTAGAATGGTTTCTGAAGGATCATGTGACTGGAGTAATGATGCTGAAAATTTTGCTTTGATCACAGGAATAAATGACATTTTAAAATATGCAAATAGTCATTTTTAATGGTAAAAATATTTTTCCGTTTTTGCTGTGCTTTTGATCAACTAAATGCAGGCTTGGTGAGCAGAAGTGACTTTATTTAAAAAACAGTAAAAATCTTACTGTTCAAAAACTTTTGACTGGTGGAGTAATAGTTTTAATTTTAGTTAACGATAATATCCCTGATTTGAGCATGGACAGGTCACTATTAGGGTCTTTGTTGCGTTGTATCAGTTTATGCTGTTTTATGTATGTATACACAAACCCTAGTATCATTGTATTGAAGGTGGTCTATTTATAGCCCACGTGAACAGCATTATTTGCAACATGAGCACTCTGGCTGCCTGGGCTAATGAGGACTAACGTTTACGGTCACCTTGTGCTTCTCCTGATGACTTCTCTTCGCAGTTACTTCACTGATGTGTGACCTGGCCTCCTCTTTACTACACTCCCATACAGTGCCCTTCTCTCGCGAGACGCCCTTTCCCGCTTAGCATGATGAAAAGAGGGGGGCAGACAGCGTAAAATGAGTCTTTGGGAAATGGAAAGACCTTATTCCAAGTGTCAGACCGCTGGTATGTGGAGATTGATGGGAGGGAAAGTCACCTTGATAAGCAGTACAGAAGCACACAATGATGTGTTCCTTACCGTGTCCTTCATGTAAGAGTAATGAGTGCTGAAATAAGAGGTGGCCATGAAGGATGCTAATATGTGGGTGTATATGTGTGTGCGAGTTAAATGCAAAGGTGTTCATTAGAATCTCATGAGGGCCAATAAACTCCTCCAGTTTGGAAACTCTGCATTTCACCCTCCCACCTACCTGGCCCTGTGCGGAGGAAGCTGCTTAATGCACTAAAACGGTCAGTGGAAACATGAAAGAGTTATAAAGTTTGCATGTGACGAAGCTCAAAAGTATTTGCTGTTTATTAATATTTTAGTGAAGTAGGCTGTAGATGTACCTTTATAACAATGCCATACTGGAAAACATACCTTTTTGGCCATCTTAGAAGACAGCTGTCTATGAGCTATTTTTGAAACCACTGTCATTCTAGACTTTGTGTTTGCAAGATTTCTTGAGACACTGCAACAGTAATAATACAACATAATACATACTACATCCAGATTAAAAAATATGTAATCTGCTTCACTTTACTGCAATTCTTCAATCTTATCAGAAGTAAAATTTGTGTAATTTTAATTCAGCCAAGAGGCCACATGTTCTATTGGTCACACATCTTCACATGATATAAATTTGCAGGTTCACCAAACTTGAACCTTGGAAAACTTATATACATTGAAAGTCATATTCATCAATTTGCACAAGCTTGCATTTCTAGTCTCCTGCATTCATGAATAAAAGATCATGTGAAAAGTGTCGGGCAACTGAGCCTTTAGTCATTTTAAGTCTTTTTTTGTTATTGATTATTAGGGTGGGAATCTTGAGGCATCTCATGATCCGATCTAATCCAATTCCAACTCTGGGAATCATGATCTGATTCTAAAATCATTCTTGATCTACTTTTTTTTATTTTATTTTTTATTTTTTGGTTATTACTGAGTTTTTTTAACGGTTCTAATTATTATTGTATTATTTATTTTCATGTAGCATCAATATTTTGGTAAGTCTTTTAGGTCAGGTAAATTTTAGAAATTTTGTCACCAATTATGGAACATTGGTTTCATACAGATACCTTTTTATTCTAATTTTGCATCTGTTCTTTTTTTTCCCTCTCAATATAATTTGCTTTTGGAAGGATGGGGACGTTCTGGAATATTCTGAAATATTCTGGAAAATTCCAGAACATTGTTGTACACTTCTGAAGTTTTAGGCCAATCAGTTTTAGTAACTGTTTATGTTAAACTGTTGTTAGCTCAGTATTATGCTTGTACCATGTCATATATGCATGAGTAAAAACAGATTAGCCTGTGTAAGTTGTCAACTTTTTTTTTTTTCGTATTCAGCATGGCATAAAGAAACGATAACAATAAAAGAATCTAAATTTGTATAGAAGTTTCATGATGTAATTACAATTAAATAAATTAAAACTAGTGTGTTTTAAGACGTATGCAGTAACTCACACTTTTCTTCAAAGTTCCAGAAAACATTCAGATACTTAAAGCACTACTTGTTTGTTTGTAATATTATTTTTTCCCCTTCTAATACTTTATATCTGCTTGTATGTTTTAAAGCAATATTTAGATTCCTGATTACGCCACAGTCTAATAGGTTGTATTTAAACTTAATAAATGCACAGATCTATTTGAACAAATGTTTTATCCTGATGTTTTGTGCCGTTATGCATATGCAGAAATGAAATCTAAGCTCAGAATCTATTCTGGTTCAGAATACATGACATGACTCAATTTTTTTACTTTTGAGTTATTAAAGCAGACACTTTATTTACATTACATATAAAGATTAACATGCATAACACATTTTAAAGAAGCAAACATTTGCTATTATGTGTGAGAGAGTGATTAGACACTTAAGGTCAAAAGCAACCAGCCAGTGTTAGCAGAGACAGACATTGTTTTGTGCTTTTGATAAGTCATGTGCTGTGTAAATTGTGTAATCACAGAAAGAGAGAAGGCGGCAGATAACTGCACAGTCTGAGTCTGTGTGCTCATTTACATGCACGTGACTACAGAAATCTGTGTCTGAAATTTGTGTCTTTGTAATAATGCCTTACATGGTTCTTCAGTGGGGTTTGATTGAAACCGTCGGATTATGATTGTGTGTGCATGTATTTGATGACATTTTTGCTGCATTTTGAGCCAGTTGGCTGCAGAATATAATCACTGAACATGTCTGTTGCAATATAGTATGCCAAAAGAATGGCAAAAAACACCAGAATGACAGTCATCCCCATGGATGCTTGCTGTACCATGAGGACATACCAGGGGAGTTGTCATATTCATAAATGGTAGAGAGCAGACTGATGTTGTGGGTCACATGCTGGATGTTGCACATCTGGATTTAATTTATACTACACACCTGTATGTTATATAACATACTATTTTAAGGGTTAAGAAGCAAGTTCAGTGTGCAATTTTATTTTATCTTTTTCACATAAGTTGTCTTTAGTAACATTTAGTGGACTATAGTCGTTCCCTCATTCCCTATCATTTTATTTATTTTTTTTTTCTGTGTATTATCACAGGATCTCTCTCTCTCTCTCTCTCTCTCTCTCTCTCTCTCTCTCTCTCTCTCTCTCTCTCTCTCTCTCTCTCTCTCTCTCTCTCTCTCTCTCTCTCTCTCTCTCTCCCCTGACTTTATGCACAGCCCTCATTCCCTTTCTGTCTGTCATTTTCTTCCTTTCTTCTGTCATTATATTTCTGGCTTGCGTTATGGGTACATACTCTTGCATAATACATTAGGAACAGTGCCTTTTAGAACCACCCTAGCAAGGGCAGGACAGCAGAGTGCTAGAAAACAGCCTGTCTTTCACACTTTCTATAAACTGTGCATCTCACATGGTTTGTGTTCAGCATATTGCCAGCACTTATTTTAAAAGCAGATGCATACTAAAACAAAACACCACTGTTTTGTAACGGTTATGTTATGTAGAAGCCATTTGATGCTGTGAATGTGTAACTTGGCCTACATTAGTTATGTGAAGTCAGTGCTTGTATAGATTTAAAGGAACACTTCACTTTTTTTTGAAAATAGGCTCATTGTCCAACTCCCCTAGAGTTAAACAGTTGAGTTTTACCATTTTCGAATCCATTCAGCTGATCTCCGGGTCTGGTGGTAGCGCTTTTAGCATAGCTTAGCATAGGTAATTTAATCCGATTAGACCGTTAGCATCTCGCTCATAAATGACCAAAGAGTTTAGATATTTTTTCTATTTAAAACTTGACTCTTCTGTAGTTACATCGTTTACAAAGACGGACGAAAAATTAAAAGTTGCGATTTTTCTGGGTCGACATGGCTCGGAACTATACTCTCATTTTGGCGTAATAATCATGAAACTTTGCTGCCGTACCATGGGTGCAGGAGGCACAATGATATTACGCAGACTTCAACTCAGCCGGCTGCATCTACACAAAATTAGTGCCAGTCACTTTCAGGTGCTGTGTAATATCATTGTGCCTGCTGCACCCATGGTACGGCAGCAAAGTTCCTTGATTATTACGCTGGAATGAGAGTATAGTCCCTAGACATATCAGCCTAGAAAATCACAACTTTTCATTTTCCGCCAGTCTTAGTACACGATGTAACTATAGAAGAGTCAAGTTTTAAATAGGAACAAAATCGTCATTATATATGGTCATTTTTGAACGAGATGCTATCGGTCTAATCAGATTCAATGATCTATGCTAAGCTATGCTAAAAGTGCTACCACCACACCCAGAGATCGCCTGAATGGATTCGAAAACGGTAAAACTCAACTGTTTAACTCTAGGGGAGTTGGACAATGAGTCTATTTTCAAAAAAAGTGGGGCGTTCCTTTAAGTACACATAAGTAACAGTATGCATAACAGTTCTCAATCTATTTAAAATGAAAAAGTGTGTGGATATTCAATGTTCAGTGTTTCTATGAATGTCTTTGTTTCACTCATTTGGCATGTTGCCTAAGTTCTACTCATCATTTATGATGCTCATCATTTACTGTTGTGCAGAAGCGCCCTCTAGTGGTGGTAAAGCATTCATACAGTGCATTTGCAGCATTGCAGTGCTGCTCAGGTTTGTGTTGTGTGTATATATAATACACTCTAGCACTTGCTAGAACTCACATCTGCGTTTGTGTGCGTTTCAGAGGTCCTGTGAGGTGAGAGACAGACGCGTCTGTTGACAGGAGAGAGAGAGAGAGACCCCTCGGCAGCCTGGCCACACCCCCCACTCTCCCGTTCCCCATGTATCCAGAATCGACCACAGACTCTCCCGCCCGCCTCTCTCTCAGACAGACAGGCTCCCCGGGCATGGTCTACAGGTCTGTACAGAGTCTCACACACAAACGCACTCACATTCACACCTAACCAGCGGCTCTGATGGCAAAGAGGCGCTGTGAACCACTGTGTTGTTGCATCATTCGTTTATTTGCGTTTTAGTCTATTGTTTGACTTTATATATTTTGCTTCTGGTCACCCTGCGTTTGTATAAAGTTTCCTCCGAGCTGTGTATATTTACGCATCCCTGGTTTAGGTGATATTTAAATAAACAGGTTTATTTCACTACATACAATTAAAAGAGTTCATTGCTTCATTGGTTCATTGCTTGGAGTCTCACACTGTCTCAGAAACTCTGTGTGACTGTGTAGGGCATTCTGAGAAGTGTGACACAGATAAACGCTAAACGGATTCACACATGCAGAAATGTGTGATCTAGCTCAAAGTTTTAGAGCACAGAGGCTGAGAGCGCCACACTGAAATAAGAAATAATGTTACTTGGATATAAAAAAAACAAAAAAAAAAACAGGAAGTTTGAGTTGAACTACTATCGGAGTTAATAGCATGATGTATTGATAGCATGCTTACATCACCAGCCACATTAGTTGTTGAATTACATGTGTTTGCACCGCTCAATAGCTGTTTTATCCCTGCTGCAGGCTCTATATATATGCATTTAATAATGTTCATCTAGCATACTGAGTGATTTAGGCAGCAGTTCTGCAGGGCTTTCCCAGTGGAAAGGGCCAGGGTGGTTAAGTGCTTTGCATAATGCCCAGCAGCCCACTTAATCAGGGCCCTGACTTCATTTCACCATTGCTGGAAAGTTCCTGATGAATTTGCTCTGATCTTCTGTGGCTTCTAGTGTTTTCATCGCCTTTGGGTTTTGCTTGCAGTTCTGGTTCTGAACAGCAGGAGGGGGTACAAGTCTGTTTCCAGGTTCAGTGTAATTTCAAGCATTCACTGAACTTTAAAGCTGCTTTCTTTTTAATGTCTGTTAGCTTAAAATAATGTTTTTGACCACACAAACTTGATATGGCTTTAGGCATATATGTTTTAGATTTGAGGACATCTGATGCCTTAATTGTCCTAAATGTAATCACTTCAGTCTTTATTTATTTATTTTATTTATTTTATTTATTTATTTATTTATTTATTTATTTATTTTACTGAATTTTCAAAAATAGCATTGTGGGTTTTTTTTTTATTTGTTTGTTTTTTTAATAAGTGGTGTTATTTTGTGGTCTGGCTATCAGTGTTATTTTAGTATCATTCTTCTTTCAAAATGTTTTTGACCACACAAAATTGATTTGGCTTTTAACGTGTTAGATTTGAGGTTGTCTTTTTAAGTCTATTTCCAGCTTCAGTGTCATTTCAAGCATTCACTGAACTTTACTTTCTTTTTAATGTCTGTTAGCTGCAAATGTTTTTGACCACACAAACTTGATATGGCTTTAGACATATATGTGTTAGAATTGAATGTAATCCCTTCAGTATTTTATTTTATTATTTATTATTATTATTTATTTATTTTTTGCTGAATTACATATTTTTTTAATATGTGGTGTTATTTTGTCTGGCTATCAGTGTTATTCTTCATTCAAAAATGTTTTTGACCACACAAAATTGATTTGGCTTTTAACGTGTTAGATTTGAGGCCATCTGATGCCTGAATTATCCTAAATGTAATCCCTATTTTTATTTATTTAGTTTATTTAGTTTTGTTTTGTTTTATATTTTATTTATTTATTTTTATTTTATTTTATTTTTATTTTTATTTTTTTTGCTGAATTACAAAAATAGCATTGTGGGGGGGTTTATGTGGTGTAATTTTGCAGTCTGGCTATTAGTGGTATTTTAGTATAGCTGAGATACTATTATACTTTTAATAATTATTTAATATTTAAATATAATAATATTTTAGTTATAATTTTTTTTCTTTTTAATTTTTGTAAAAGTTTTAGATTTTATTTCCATTTATTTCATTTCACTTGATAAAAATGAGAAATAGCAACTAGTTGAAATGTAATAGGTTTAAGGTAATGAAACTAATGACCCTGGTGATGACCATATTGCTGTTTAATCTAATTGCCTTTGTCATCAGTTTTTCTTATAAATTTCTCAGTTCTTTCTTTCTTTATTCACTTCTTCAGTGTCTTTCTTTGTGCTTATGTTCACTGGTCACTGCTAAAGCTGATACTGCTCTTGTATAATTCTGTGTGCACGTGCGTGTGTTTGTTTAATGCCCTCTCACTGTTCTTTCCCCTTTCGCCTGTAAGACTAAGCTTTCCTCTCTCTTTCTTTGTCTCTCTCTCTCTTTTTCTCTCTCTCCTTCATGCTGCCCTCAGTGCAAGATATGGGAGCCCAAAACGGCAGCTGCAGTTTTACAGGTACCTCTTTGTTTGCTGATTAATTAGCCATGGCCATCTGATACTGCACTCGTTTTCATCTGTTTTGGAAAGCACTTTCAAGCCATGGGTTCATTCTTAGTTTAGCTGCTCCTGATAGCGGTGTGATTAAGTCATTACACTACTGAAAGTGCAAGAGAATTATATTCATAGTACTTGTGATTACAGTGGTGTTTGCTTGTAATTGTTAACAGCTGATAAATAATAAATGCAACATGTAGAATTACAATGAGATACATTGAGACTAGCAGGTGCTTAATATTGTTGTGTAACTTGTAAAAAAGGGAGGGATTGCATACAGCAGGAACATTTAATCTCACTGGTAATCTGTGTTGGTGTCTGATGTGTGTAAGAATAAAACTCAGAATAGAGTCTCCAACACAATGTACTTAGATTTAATTTCACTCCATGTAGAATTAAAACAGTGTTGCAGGTAAGTCATGGAGTTCAGGTTTCCTTTGCTGTGGAACACTTCTGAAACTCAAAGCATGACAAACACGAGCCCAGAGACGCAGTGAATGTTTAGTAATCTCATATGAGGAATCGTATTTCATTCCGCATTCACACTTGGTTAGATATTTACGACGGTGTGCGTTTTCTCTGTAAACCATGGCTTTGCCAATGTAGTTTTATTAATAGTTTGAATTTAAAAAAAAAAAGTATAATAAAAAAAGTAGTATATTTTATACTTCAATTTTTGCTACATTTTAAGTAATTTTGTTATTTGTTTTTCTTTTTTTTATTTTAGTTAGTTATTTTCATACATCAAGTTAAACTAAATGAAAATGAAAAATTTGTTTGCACCTAGGCACAATACACTTTTTAAATATATAATTTTTTTTTTTTTTTAAATTAAGCAATTTAAGTATATATATATATATATATATATATATATATATATATATATATATAATATATATATATATATATATAATATATATATATATATATATATTTTATAGTTTTAGTGGATGTTATGGATATGCAAATTTATTCTGTGCACATTACAGGCAGTTTTATCTGGTAGATCATTTTATATGTGTGTGTGTGTGTGTGTAAATATTTATTTGACATTTGAGATATATATATTTATATTATGTATATAGGTTCAACAAAAAGGATTTCATTTTAATGGTTGCCAAGTTTTACTTGCCAGCGTTAAAACTATAGTATATATTATATTATGTATTAATATTATATTATATTATATTATATTATATTAAAATAATATTAAGTATTACTTAATAATAATAATAATAATAATAATAATAATAATAATATGTATTTTAAATAATTTATGTATAATATTTAAAAAAAAAGACTCAAAATATCTAAATATTTAAAGCAAATTATTTGTTTTGTTTTGTTTTGTTTTATTTTGTTTTGTTTTGTTAATAATAGCCAGAAATCATTCAGCTTTCCGTTACAGCTATTAATTCTTACAATTTCATTTCATTTCATTTCATTTCATTTCCTGGAATGAAACTCCCCCGAACCCTAAAAAGTAAAATAGTTAAAGCAAATTATCTGTTTATTTTTTGTTTGTTTGATTGTTTTAATTTAAACAAATTTCATTTCATTTAATTTCCTGGAATGATAATGCAAGCCAATTTGCTTTATATATTTTTTTATTTTTTTTTTAAACAATTTTAATGAATTCTTCTTAATAAGTTCTTGTAATTTTAACAAAGCAAGCTATAAAACACATCAATGTGATTAGCGAATATTTTTCTTGGTGACGATCACAGCGCAGAAATAGCCTGAAACACTGACAGTACCGCTGGACCATTCACTGACATAGTTTTTGTGCTGGAAAATATTTTGCTTTCCAGATGATACTTTTGCATTTGTTTGCACTCTATTGCAAAACTCTTCAGTTAAGGAGTTGTATGTATGCCTAAAACTGTCAAGCCTTTATGATGTCTGAACAAGCTGTCCGAACACTACAATGAAATGGATTTTTTGCAGTTGCATTTGCAGCATCCTCCCAGCCGACGGCACGAGCTCACCCGAAAGCGACTGGTTTATGCAGCAGCTGCTTTTAGCGATCAGATTGAACGCATCCCTTTTACCCTCATCTGCAGTGCACTTTTCTTCCTGTTTTAGTGAGGGATCATATTTTTATGGGTTGAAAAAAGGAGTTGTTGTGCTGATGGGTTTTTAAAACCCCTGACTCTGTAGCTTTGAGGCTAATGAGCACTCTATTGAATTTTGATTTCACAGCCTTGCACATTTTTGTCCTTTTAAGCTCTGAGTCTTTTAACGTCGCATCACCCAGATCCGCTTGACAGGAATCGATCACCATGTTTCACCCTAACACACCGATGGAATGATAGGAAAGCAAGATTACCTCATTCCAATCACTGCTGGAGTGTGTTAGGGGTTGCTTTTTTGTGGCTTTTAATTGTCTTGTATTCTTACGTTTTGTTATTCTTATTCTTTAATGTGAAGATAATACTGTGAATAGTTCTTCTCTGAGAACGGAGATTGCATTGTGTCAAAAGTAAACTGGTTGTACTATACAGAGTTTGCTCTGTGGGATTTTTCTCCTCTGCTTTCTGCAGTCGTCTCTTAAATGACACACCCCTCACTGCAGCACACACTGGAATAATGCAGTGACTCTCTGCGGTGCTTCTGAGGTTAGAAAAATACATGTTTGAATAAGAAAAAAAATGGTAACACTTCACAATACGTTTATTTATTAACATGAACTACAAATAGAATGTTTGAATCACGAATGAGCAACAATTAAACCGTATTTATTCATCTAGGATAATGTTTATTTGTAAATATATACTTTTATTATTAGCTGATGTTAATTTTAATTGAGATTTAAAAAAAATGCATTCATATATTTACATACAACTTTTAAATAAATGCGTTGATTGTTATTTTGTGTGAGCTATTGAATTAAATATGTTATGTCAATGCCTATGCAGGGATTATAGTTAACTAAAATGAAAACTAAATCCATAAAATACTTGGGATAAAAATTAACTTAAATAAAATGTGTTAGTAATATTAATGGATTTCATGTTAATTAAAATAAATGGATAAAAAACAAAAAATTTCTCATTTTCCCTATGTTTTTTTTGTTTGTTTGTTTGTTTTTTTTGACGGTACTAAAGCATAAAAATACCATAATACATTTGCAGATATTTAGGAAACATTTAAAGTTCACATTCTTGTTTTACCTAAAAAAAAAAATAAAAATAAAAATAAAAAAAAAACAATGCGCTATAGCCAGTTTCTCCCATTTAAAATGGATGTTATAAAATGGATAGTTCCGGTCTTTGATTCTGATTGGTTGAGCCGGGTTCTAAGCTGTTGTAAACTACTGTACAAACATACATCTTTGTTTACTTCTGTGTGTTGCTTAGCAGCCACTTTGTTGCAACCACAACTGTTTCTGAGGAGCTACATTGTTTGGCGGAAGAATGTTTTTGTTAACATCATTACACTTTTTTTACAACCGTTTTATGAAAGCAATAAGCCCCTTGAAGCTGTGGTTTACAGTGAATTTATAACAGCTTCGCATTGTGCCTAACACCACCTTTTAGCTGTTATAAATTCATTGCAAACCATGTCGTCTTGGGGCTTTTTGCTTTTTTTTTCTGTATCGGAATGTGTTTTTGTTTTGGTCTGTGTGACTCCGCCCACTGTCATTTTACCCAATAGGAATTTAACATTCTGGGTTGCCATTTGGCGGAAAACACAGCATATTGCAGACATGGAAACTGGCAAACAAACTGGGTCAGAAATCACAGATTCAACTCAACCTATAAAGCCTCGGCGTCCATCTAAAAAGCTCTATGACCAAAACAATATTAAAACATGTATAAATCAACTCATTAACTTCCATTGTTAGGTTCAACGCTTTACATTGTCAGTTGCATTCTTCAATATCAATCTGGCAACCCACGTGAGCATCAAATCTGTGGAGAAAGGGTGCGAGAAACAACTCCTTCCTTTAACTTGATATTGAAACAGTACTAAAATAACTAAAACTGAAATCATTAATATTATTAATAAAGTATTTAAAAAAAATAATAATTAAAAAATGACAAAAACAACAAATTTACTCATTTTACATTTAAAACACATGGGATTGTTAAATTGCATGAACTATATGATAAATGTTAATAAATAGAACCTTTCTGTAAACATTTTTTTTAAACAAGTTGCTTTTTAAAAGAATAGCACAAAAATGCAATGTCATAATTTCATTTGTAACATTCCCAACTTTTTGCAGCTTGGTGAAACTAAGCCATTTATCCCACTACAGTAGTTCTAGTAAAAGACGTACATTGGCATATAACCTGGAAAACGCATTTAGTTAATGAGTCGATATATATTCTAGCTCTTTATGAGCATTGAATCCGGTGATTTCCTCTAAGGGGGAGGTTCATTGATTTTAAGGATGAATTTTTTAACATTGGCTGTTGAACTTCTCTTTCTGATGTCTTCACTTTCATTTAGTGCATTAAAGATGGATGCGCAAGTATCGTTTCATGTGTGGGGGTCAGAGTTGAAGTGTCTAAATGCTGTCGTGCGAACGCTAATGATTGCAGTTTGCTGGTCATTAACTTATTGAAAAATGCATGTCCTTTTGGATGTCTGTTATTGTGCTACTCGGTTATACTGTAGAGATTTGGCATCTTGACACCATTTTTAACTAATTTCATCATTCCAAAAAACATCTGGACATTGATGTTTTCATTTTATATTGTAGATGAGTTCTTTTTCTGTAGACTATTTATACTTGACTTTTATTTTTACTAAAACGTGTTGATTTTGTTACTAATACAGCTGTGTGTTTTTTCTGAAGATCCACATGCTTGCACAGGCCTTATTAGTGCACTAAAATGCCTTTATCTATTATCTCATGTGGAACAACAATCAAAAGCTTTTAGTGCAAAAGCTTCTGTGAATAATTTAGACCAGATATTATTTGCTGCGGTTAGCAGAAACAAATCGCTCCCCCCTCGAATGACATAAATGGATTTCCTTCATGGAGTCGAGCCGGGAGGGGAGATGAAGGCTAGAGTTGAAGGCGGGGTGGGAGGATGAGGGCGATGCTCTCTTCTTCACTAATTGGTTTAGACGCTGCCATGCAAGACACTCCCAGTTTGGGTGGATCGCTGGATTGCTGGTGGTTGCTGAGTTTATAAGAGCCGTTTGACATTCATAAGTCTTGTTCATGAGCCGACCTCCAAGACCCCGGGTGAGTTTTTTTTTTTTGAGCTGATTTGGTCTTCGGTGTGAATGCCCACCTGTGTGCATGAGTCCGTCTGTTTTAAGGTGTTATTCTGCACGATGGCCTGGCATGGGTCGTACTCCTTTAATTATCATCCCTTACCCTTACCCATTAAGCGTTCTCAAATGTCTATACCGGTTATTGTAGTTGATTTAAGTTGGACTTTTTAGATGTAGTAGTTTTAGTTCATGGGATGTTTTTTTGCCATCACTCATTTGAGTGAAGCTCTTCAGTGCTGGCGTATAAAGGATCAGTACTCTGCAGTCGTTGAGTGGTTTTTGCAGTACATCATTCAGATTCATAGGATCAATACATGCTTATGATAAAGAACCTCCTGCACAAGTGCGCTATGCAAACAGTTTTGCAAAAAGCAAAGCTTGGTCTGAATCATATATACTTTAATGAAATTTGCATGAGTTTTTGTTTGGGCTGTAATGTAGTAATGCATTTTTTTTTTTTTTTTTTTTCTTGCAGTTAAACCAGTCACAAGACTTACTATTTATTTATTTATTCTTTTATAAATGGATTTATGTATGTTTGTTTGTTTGTTTGTTTGTTTGTTTTTATGTTAAATGAATAAATGAGCTTAAGTTGTGTTTACACTAACAGTGATTAAATCCATGTATGTCGTATAGTGTCTGTACTTTTGACTGTGATCAGGTGTTCCTACTCAACTCAAGTATCTGAATCAGTGTTTGTCTTTCTGTTGTAGTATTTATTAATATGTTGAATTAGCTTTTATTTTTAGATTTTTAGTTATTTAAATTTTTTAGTATTTGTTTATATTTCTATTTAGTTTTACTTTTTAATTTTATTTTAATAATTTTAATAATATTGTATTTTAGTTAGTTGAAAAGCATTTCAGTTTTTCATACTTGTTATATTTTCATATTATATTTAAATAAATTTAAAAAAAAATCAATATAGTATTAGTTTTAGTTAGCAATAACGCTGTATCAAATGAAAGGTCACATAAGCTTCACTGTTTTTATTCCTGTTGGTAGATGCTGCATACTTATTTGCATAAAATTCTTACCTTTACACAACTTTGTGTTGCTCATTATACCTGTCGGTGTAAATGTGCCTGTGTAAATTGAAACAGACAACATTAAAAACCCCAAACCCTATGAATAGCTCCTATTTATTTATTTATTTATTTATTTATTATGGAAGTTAGACTGATTGACGGGACTTTTTTTATTTATTGCAGCTGTTTGAAAAATTTGTTTAATTGTGAAAATTTACACTACCGATTTTTTTTTTTTTTTTTTTTTTTTTAAATGTTTTTAAAGAAGTCCATTTTGCTCACCAAGCCTGCATTTATTTGATCTAAAGTACAGCAAGAACAGTAGAATTTTGAAATATTTTTTACTATTTAAAATAAATGTTTCCTATTTGAATATATTTTAAAATGCAATTTATTCCTGTGATTTCAAAGCTGAATTTTTAGCAGCATTACTCCAGTCACATGATGATTCAGAAATCATTCTAATATTCTGATTTGCTGCTCAAAAAAACATTTTTTATTATGTTGAAAACAGCTGAGTAGAATTTTGTCAGGTTTCTTTGAATAGACAGCTCAGAAGAACAGCATTTATCAGAAATGGACATCTGTTGTAACATTATTAAAGTCTTTATCATCACTTTTAATCAATTTAAAGCATCTTTGCTAAATAAAAGTATTAATTTCTATCATTTCTTTTTTATTTTATCATTTCTGAAGGAACACATTTCACATTTCTGGGTTTCTCAGAAGTAGAAGTTGGGTAAACTGCTATAGTGGAGAATGGAAACTGCAACAAATATATTTTCTGTGTTCCCATTTGCTCCAATAGCAAAAGAAAGCATCCACAATAGCATTTTTATGAATTTACAAAAAAAAAAAAATTGAGACAAATATTGGTTTCTGAAGATTCAAGCATAGGTAATATAACCCAAATTATTTGCTAGATTCACAGTTATTACCTGTGGAAATGCACTGCAGTTTGTAAAAAGTGTCCATAACAAAATACTTGCCGTTGCATCCTTTTACAAAATAAATGAGGGAATTTATCAAGTTTTAGCACTTTCCCTGGGTACTTTTGAATGGTGTCACTTCCCTCCCAGACGATCCATTGCATGTGCCATCTGGACGGATGGGTTCCATGCATGAGCCTAGTGTGTGTGTTTTGTATGCCCTCTGGTGTTCCTCCTTACCTGAGGCTCGTAGCACCTGCCTGAACCCACCTGAGTCTTGCTCCTGTGCCATTGTATCTGTCAGGAAAGGGGCGGGACCATCTCTGATTACAAGACGCATGGCCAGAGTTCTCTGCCACTGATAGCACGGACCTGTTTTGTTCCCTCCTCACCTGTGCTATTTAAGGCGATGCCTCAACCCAGCTCTCGGCTCAGTCCTGGTCCCAATTTCCCAAGCCTGCGTGCGCTTGGTGCATGTGTGAGTGTGTATGACTCGCGCAAGAATCACACAGGTGCGAGAGCGTCCTTGAAAGTGTGTGAGAGCGGGGTGGTGGGGGACGGGGCGCAATCATGTTTGCGGGAGGGTATGCGGGGGGGACCGTCGGGCGCCGGAAATCCACTCTCCCCTCCGAAAATCTGCAGATCCCCAAACCGGCGGGGGCAGGCGGCGTGCGGAAGAGTAGTAGCAGCAGCAGCGGAGGCAAGATGCTGTCCATGACCTACAGCGAGAGCATACGGAGCGGCATTAGCCGCTACCACTCGGACCAAGGGCTGAACCAGGCGACCAGGCACACGGACCAGGCCGAACTCCACCGGCTCAGGGAGCAAAGGATCGCTGCCCAGATCAAGAACATGGAAGACTTCCTCAAGATGAATGGCCTGGCGTTGGAGGAGTGCGTATCTTACCAGACAGGCATGAAGTACAGGTAAGAAAGAAACAAGGGGGTTGCGTGCAACAGACTTGTAGGTTTGTGAAACGTTGTGCATATTGACCCACATTTTTGGTTCATAAGTGCACAAGGGTTTGTTTTAAATGTACACTTGGTGTTCAGGCAACAGGTTGATACTGTGGTCAACAACTGACAACCGGAAAGATATGATGTGGCGCCATATTTGAAAAGTTTTGCAGAGTTGTGCTACTCATGTCCGGTGTAAACAACTATAGGTTGTTTATAGTTGCTGAGCAACATTGTAACTTGGTGCAATATATATGCATGGTCAAATCTGTGCATCAACATAAACACACAGCAGAACTCTGCAGCACTGTGGCTTTAGTGACTGCGGTCCATTCGCTCGTCTCCATGCAAGCTGCTCAGGGTTTATTTTCATCAACTAGGTCGCTGGCATATTTGCCCAACAATGAGGGAAGGGCATATCAATCTCTGAGGCAAGGTGGAGGAAAAAGTGCCTGGAGAAAGCAGCATCTCAGCATGTGGCAAGATCTTCTTCTGTATTATGGGACTAATGGATTCTGTGCATCCTTGCTCTGGGTTAGGAAATTTATATGGATCTGTGTCAGCTCCCTGTTGCAGAAAACTTTAAGGTTTTGAGTTTTCACTCATGCAGAATCATTGACAATCCATACTGTGTCCATCAGATCTGTTTGAAGTGGAAAAAAGTTGTTTTGGCATGACATGTTTGAGTTATTGTTGTCATGTGCTGGTGTTTAGCTGTCTGGTGTTGTGTATCAGGGACAGCAGTCGGTCAGCGTGTCTATTGTGCTTTACTGTAACGCTCGCTCAGCCGAGCGTTAACGGCTGATCTGGTGTCAGTTCTGAAAACAGAGGCTCGCGTTACAAGGCATATGGTGGTTGTCCCATCATATTGCAACAATGGATCATAGAGCACCTGCTTGTGATGAAAATTAGTACCTGCCACTGATAAAAATCACAATTATCTTTATTGCACCTTCACGGACAGCTTCTTTCTGGCTGAAATGCAGTGGCTGTATTGAATGACATAGTGACATAGTGAATGTTGTTTGCTTCCAGAAATCTTCCTTTCAAACTCGAGATGTGAATGATCTTATTAGACGACCTGTTGTCACTAAAAGCATCGAGTGTCTTCCATCATCCCTTGTTTTTCAATGCACGCTGCATCCGGGTCAGGCAGAAACATGCATTTCCTATCACACTCATCACTAATTCAAGGATGGAGGGATAGATAGACACTGAAGCTGCGAAAGAGAATGCCGCTCATGCCTTACCGTGTGTCTCCTTAAGCCAGACAATATGGTACTTGTGTAACAATAGTACTTACTAGGTTAACATGGGCAGATCTCTTATCAGTGTGCACAAGACTGCGCTTTGATTGCAGCACACTTACGTTTGACAGCAGCATGTAAACATTCAGCTCAAATCCGCTTTATTTATTGCACTTGCCAAAAGGCTGGATTTCATATGTATAGAGTAGGGTTTATGCATTTAAAAAAAAAAGTCAACATGATGTAAATGTTAAACAAATCGTTTGTTAAATATCTTTGCAGAAAAGATGCATCTTGAACTTATACACGCGTTCATGCGACATACAGTAGTAACGTTAGTTCTTCACAGGTTTTTTGATACAATTTGCGCTGCTTTTTCATAATTTTTTCTCTATGTAAACATTGATGTGTTTGAATGTTGCCGCGTCTCGTGCATTAAACAGCATTCTAAAATGTGCCACTCAAGTTAAAAGACATTCATTCCCATCGTCTTGTACATTTTTTTCTATTCCACTGCCCGCAACACATCTTTGTCAACACAAAAGCGTGTTCTGTGTGAATGGCACCTAGCAATATAGCGTGTCACACGTGAGCGGTTAATCACGTGCACCGATATGCGGTTGGGTCGTTCTTTTCTCTTTACTGTTATTATTGGCATATTGTCAAAGTGTCTAATTTTAAAGTTTGGTAATATTTCTGTTCAAAATCGCAATTTCTTGATTTTGAAAAAATTTAATTGTGGCAAAGCATTTAATACAAATGAATCAATTAAAATAGGAAAAAGGGACCAGCCCTAATATATATGGTTCAAAGAAGTTAAGATGTCCACATCAAAAGAAATTTACAAAAGTGATTTTATGTCCATAGAAAGTACATTTAATTTAAGTAAAGTGACTGCTTTTAAAGTTTTTGGAGAATAAAATGTCAAATTTTGGTTGAAATGTTACATTGTCATTCAGTGTAACACAATATTTATGTAAAAATTCAAACAACATGATTATTCTGACTTGTACATGTTAAAATATATAAAAGAATAAAGGAGCATATTAAATTGTATTGTGTTTTAAATGAGTAAAAAAATTCTTACTGACAAATGGGCAAAACCTGGCATAGTGGCAATTTAAAAAAAAGTATAAACTATTTAGTATTTGGTGTAAAAGTAATTTGTCTCAAATTGTTTTTTGTTGTAAATATGCCATTCTGACAATGACATTTTAGTGGGCGTCTTCTGTAAATTAGGGAAAAATGTATGATACTTATTTTTTTCAGAAAAACAAAAACAATGCAATTGAACAGAAAACTGTTTTGTTTTGTTTTTTTTAAAAATAACAGCAATTTAAAGCAGAATTACACTCATTGTTTTTATGCTTAAACCCTTTTTCATCTGACCTATATATGCTGTTCAAACATTTGGGATCAGTAAGATTTGTTTTTAAAGAAGATTCTTATGCTCATCAAAGCTGCATTTATTTGATCAAAATACAGAAATATTACAATATAAAATGACAGTTTTTCTGTTTTAATGTACATTAAATCATCAAAGCTGAATTTTCAGCATCGTTACTCGAGTATTCAGTGTCACGTGATCCTTCAGAAATCATTCTGATATGCTGATTTATTATTAGTGCTGAAAACAGTTGTGCTGCTTAATATTTTTTTGGAACCTGTGATATTTTTTTTTCAGGATTTTTGATGAATAAAAAATTAAAAAGAACAGCATTTATTTAAAATGGAAATCTTTGCTAACAATGTACAATACCGTTTGGGGTCAGTAATTTTTTTTTTTTTTTTTTTTTTTGAAAGGAAAAAATGGTGATGATGGTGACAGGCTGAAAGCTGTCATTGTTTGTTTTTACAGAACATTTATTGTTAATAATAGCCTACAAGTGTTTTAATTTTAGAACTTGAATTGTCTTGATTTTTGAGTTGACGCATAAAACTGAATGTCTATTTAAACTGAAATATTTACTCTGTTTTGCACATTAAAGAGTGCTGCAGATCGATTGTTTGTTGTTGTGTTGGAGTTGAAGGTATATAGCCTGACTGTCTAAGGTGATAGCTAGAACACATTCTCCTCTCCTTGACATGTATCCGTCAGGGCAGCACTCAGTTGAATTAAGTTTGACCCACAAAAGCGATTTCCTTACACCTGCTGAAAACCACCAACTATCAGCTGTTGCGTTTCAAACTCCAATTCCTTACCAGGCACTCGCTCAAGTGCTTTCAAGAGAAATTTCTCTTATTCTTTTAATTATTTATAAAAAAAAAAAAAAAAAAAAAAAAAAAAAAATATATATATATATATATATATATATATATATATATATATATATATATATATATATATATATATATATATAATAATATTATTATATAATAATAATATTATTATTATTATTATTATTATTATTATTATTATTATTATTATTATATATCTTTTTTTTTTTTTTTTTTTTTTCGGGATAATGTTCATCTTAGATGAGCCATTTTTGACTTGCGTTGCAAGAATGTTGTATTTATAGAAATAGCAGCTATTGCAATATTTGCAAGATGGAATGTAATATTTTTTTTTTCTTTGTTAGATCTGTTTAACCATTCATAGCACTGAAAAGACATGACATTCAATTGACATAGCTTAGCAGACCTAGGTTATTGTAGGTTATCTTGCAGGCACTGCTGTTTCCTTCACAACATGACATTATTCAAATTGTGCAACATAACACCATTCCTACGTACAAATTGCTATTTTCTGAGTTTCAGTTACACTGTAGTGAATAACTAGACATAGCCAGATACAATCTTGTGGTCAGCGCCTTAATGGTTTCCGAGCCATTCACTCTTCCATTATGACTGCAAGTAATGACCTTCTAAAATCATTTTAAAAATGAAATGAGTCTTGATGTGATGGCTGTAGTGTTGGGTGGTTGTAATTACCAGAGTTGAACACAAGGTGGCAATGCAGTTCTGTGAAGACTAAAGACATGACGTCAAACTCTCTCAGACCAAGATCAGCTTTCTCTCATCCATCAGTTCAGGACAGTGATGAATGTCATGTGGTGTTAGTGTGACATCCGTAAAGGAGAGCAGGTCAAATTTCTCAGTGTGATTGAATAGTAAAAATAAACTGTTATTGAGTATTGACATGTTCTGAAGTAAATCAATCCATGACATGCTCTTAAAGTTGTCCTGTAATGGCAGGGGTGTTTATGGTTTACTGGAACACCCTGTTGTTTTGTCAGTAGTGTGAAATACTATAATTCCAAATAGTGTCTGTGAAGCTGTTGTGCACTTCTTTTGTCGGCCACCAGATGGTGGTGTGTGTAAAGGGCTGAGGACTTGACTCACTATCAGGCTTGGGAACAGGATCACATGTGTGCAGATTTATATAATTGTGTTGTTGGTGTGAATATTAGTATGAAATGAAGAGCACACAGGAGCCCAGAGGGACCGATACATCGCTCATATTCTTGTCATTAATGTGATCACGTTAGACTATTCCTCGTTTAGCAGATGCTTTCTTATCCAAACTGACTTACAGTAGGTTTGTACTTTTAGTAACCTGGCACTACGGTGGTAACCTGAGTCACAGTCTTTCATCTGGAATAATTATGTAATCGCCCCCAGTATATATTTGCCAAATGTTCATATATGCCATTTTTCATGTTTGTTGCTGAGGTAAAGGCATTTCTGTTTCCTGAAAACAGGGTTCGTACAAGGTGCTTGAAGTGCCTTGAAGTACTTGAATTTGACTTTTTGAAATTTAAGGGCTGGAAAACCCTTGAAAATGGGAATATTCATGAAGAGGTACTTGAAAAGTCCTTGAATTATTGAAAGACAATCTATCAATGAATTAAATTTTTAATTTTTTTACAAGCACATATCATTTTTGACTGTTTCAGTTAATGTCATAAAACTATCAAGCTAAACCAGTAGTACTGACAGTGTCGTGTAAACATGGCTGAAGACGCAAGAAGAACAGATGAACCAAATCTGTTGATTGATTCAAACTTGTGACTTCTTCTTTTCATTTCAAGCGATTCACTAGCAAAAACCAGATCAAATTAAAAGAACCATTCATTTTCAAATTTTGACATTGCTTTTAATGATTTTAAAAACCATTGCGTTGCAACATTATTCACGGTTTTGAATCATTTAATTCAGATCGTGCCTTCAAATCACATATCGCATAATCATAATCATTTAATTTAGATCAGGACTTTGGAGCGGGTTCATGAATCATTTGATTTAGGTCAGAACTTTGCATATCACAAATCAGTTAGATAGGAACCTCAAGTTGCAAATTTCAAATCATTTGATTTAGATTGAACGTTTACGTAAAACAAATCATTTGATTCGGATCAGGATTTTGGAGTGTGTATCACAAATTGGAACTTCAGAGCGGGCTGTTGAATCATTCTGTGAATGATGGTTCGCAAATCATTTGGAGCGTGGATTGCGAATAGTTTGAGTTGGATCGGAATTTCGGAGTGGGTTCACAAATCTTTTTCTTTATATCGGAACCGAGGAACGCAAATCACGAATCATTTGATTTAGATCGGGACTTCGGAGCAGTTTTGCAAATCTTTCTTTTTTTTTTTTTTTTTTTAAACATCAAACCATAAGAGAGATCTCTGATTGAAGTCCTTGAAAATCAAAAAAAGTAGTGCTTGAAAAGTCCTTTGAAGTCTTGGAATTTTATTTACAGTGTCTGTACAAACCCTATGAAAATGTGAGAGGTGTCTTCTAATTTTTAGCTGTTTAATTTAAAGGAATAGTTTGCATCCAGAATAAAAATTTCCTGATACTCTCCCCCATGTCATCCAAGATGTACATGTGTTTTTTTTTTTTTTTTTTTCTTCAGTCAAATTAAGAAATTACGTTTTTTTTTTTTTTTTTTTTTTAGGAGAACGTTCCAGGATTTTTTCTCTATATAGTGGATTGAAGGTCCAAATTGCAGTGTCAGTATAGCTTCAAAGGGCTCTACATGATCCCAACCGAGAAATAACCGTTGTTATTGGTCGTTTTCTAAAAAAAAATAAATAAATAAATATTAATTTCCAGACTTTTTAACCACAAATACAGGGTTTACAGGGTCATCATTTACTATCCTTTTCATCATTTACCCTCAAGTTGTTCCAAACCTGTATGAATTTCTTTCAGCTGTTGAAAACAAAAAAAGATATTTCGAAGAATATTGCTAACCAAACAGTTGACTGTAGCCATTGACTTCAGAATAGAAAGTCAATGGCTACCCTCAACTGTTTAGTTACCAACATTCTTCAAAATATCTTTGTTTTCAAAAAAGAAAGCGATAACAGAAGTTTCATTTTTGCATGAACTGTCCCTTTAAGGGTTTATTGTGGTTGATAGTGATGTAATGCTAGTAGTGATTACCTTTCCAAGGATTTAATGTTTTCAGAGATTGAGTCAGAACCACTGTTCTGAATAAAATCAAGCCTGATGATGTAACAATGTTTCTGTGGCTAAGTGTTCCCGAACAAACCCCGAGGGAATTCAGTCTAACTATACCACTGATCTCCCATTTTCCTCATGCGTGCTTTAGTGGATTTTGAGATTGAGCACTGATTGTCTCCTCACAGCATCGTGCGCTGCTGTGATCCCTTGTTGCCTTGTTATAAGACAAAAACAATTGATTCGCAAAGCGCTCAATGCTCAATTTAGAGAGAACGAAAGTGCAAGACTTCTGTGTATGTGTGTGCGAACTTCAGGAAGTTTTCGCTGAGCACAGATTTTAGAGTTGACTGCTAAGAGTCCGGTTATGTGGGCAGGATTCAGCTGCCTGCTGTCAGACTCTCCACCTGTCAGGTGTTTTTGTGTGATTGAGTGAAGCCTTCTGGCAAAATTGTGAAACCTTGCCTCTCCAGAGGACGTAAAAAGTGTTGCGCGGAAGATTCAGCCCCTCATCGCCGTCTTTCAATCATCATATTTCCCAGACATGTCGGTCTAACAATGTCAGCGGGTTTAATAATGATGGATCAGGTCTGTCAGCGAGCCATTATGGGCCACCTGTGAAAATGACACTTAATTTGCAGATGTTAATGCCTGTCGCTGTAGTTTCTTACGTGAGGTTGTAAATGTCCCCGTTAATCCCATCTTCACTTCTCAAGAGCAGGCTGGGAGTCATATCGTCTTGATCGCTCTGAATATGAGTGGGTTTCTTATGATGTGACTTTCACTAAGCAATAATAGCATAACGGTCTCTTTCACACCAGGATATTGTGTTGTCAGCGTTTGGGGAAACTCAGTAGATTTTTACGATAAGCTGGAGCTGAGGTCTTAATTAAAGCAAGAAGCCGCTGAGACACTGACACGAGAGAATGAAGTTTGCAGTTTTACATTGAAGTGAAGTGAGTGTGATAAAGAGAGGAGAGGGAATGTGGTTTTAAAAGACATTTAATTATCAATATTAGGAATCAGTATATTTTAGTATCATTTATATGCTTTTTTTATATATATTTTGAATTAGATTTCATTTTTATATACTATTATTTAGATTTTTAGATGTCTATATTGTGTGAGTGTGATGTTTTTTTTGTTATGGTTTTAGCTGATCATGTTAGCAATAGAAGCACACTTTTTGGTGCATATTGCACAGGTTACATTGTTTACTGCCTACTGTTGCTTTAAAATAATATGCAAAACATTATGTAGTTGCAACAATAACATTTAAAATAGCATATGCAGTTAGTTGTCTAATGCATGTCAATGTTTTTATGTTGCATGTTAATTGCAGCAGGTGGCATTCACCTGACATTGTTTAAAACGCCTATTTTTAAATATTTTTACTATTAATAATAAAAATAATTTAAAATAACTGTTTTCTATTAGAATATATTTTAAAGTGTTATTTATTCCTGTGATCAAAGCAAATTTTCTGCATCATTACTCCAGTCTTCAGTATCACATGATCCTTAAGAAATAATTTGAATATGCCGATTTGAACAGTTGTGTAATTGTTTTTCAGGATTCTTTGATGAATAGAAAGATCTGAAGATCAGCATTTATCTGAAATAAAAAGCTTTTGTAACATTATACACTATACCATTCAAAAGCTTGAAGTCAGTGTCATTTTTTTTATTGATTTTTTTTTTTTTTATTTTGTTTGGACTAATTTTGTTTGAAATAATAGAAATGAGCAAGGATGCTTTAAATTGATCAAAAGTGATGATAAAGACATTTATAATGTTACAAAAGATTTCTATTTCAGATAAATGCTGTTCTTTTGAACTTTCTATTCATCAAAGAAACCTGAAAAAATTCTACTCAGCTGTTTTCAACAACAACAACAACAATAATAATAATAATAATAATAATAATAATAATAATGAATGTTTTTGAGCAGCAAATCAGATTATTAGAATGATTTTTGAAGGATCATTTGACTGGAGTAATGATTTCAATCGGCATTGAAATCACAGGAATAAATTACATTTTAAAATATATTCAAATAGAAAACAGTTATTTTAAATAGTAAAAATGTTTCAGATTTTTACTGTTTTTGCTGTACTTAGACCTGGTGAGCAGAAGAGACTTTTTAAAAAAAAAAACATCAAAAAACTTTTAAAAAAATAATAATAATAAAAATTGCAGTTGATCATTAAATGAAGTACATTGCATTATATTAGACACAGTATCCTTTTTTTAGTTAAATGGAAAGGCGGTGTAGATCATCCAGGTATTTTGTGCATACAGAAAATGTCCATGTATTCTGTGCACAGTGCATACTGCAAAAATAGTATGAGTAGTACTGTAAGACTTATCACTTTACTGTATACCTGCCTGTAACATATATAAAACAAGTGAATTGCTTGAGTTTGAGTGTCAGCTGGTTATTTTTAGGAAGCTTTAAATGATGTATGTGGTTATCTGAGCTCATGACAGTAGCAGATGCATATGTTGAGGAATCAGGTGTTTTCCTTGGTGAAGCAAAGACATGGAAGTGAATCTGAAGTGACAGTTGTCATGTTACTGTGTCCGGGTCTGACCTGAACTGCGGTCTGTCCCTACTGACGTGAGTTTGTAAAAGGAGATGGGGTGTGTAATAGAAAAGCTTTTGCTTGAGGAAAGCCGCTATGATCTTTAGGAGCTATATTAGTGTTTAGCAGCTATATTAATGTCAAAAGGTTTTAATTATTGCTGTATATCATTGTTGGATGTCGAAGAAATAGTCCAGTTTAAATAAAAATTAATGATATCTCTTTGTCAAGCAGTGTTTGCATAGAACAAAGTCCACTTACAGATGTATAATGTATAAATTCACTTTTGCTGGAAAATGTATTAAAAAAAGATAAAATATTACTTTTATTTTTAACTTATTCTGTCTCTCTTACAAGCCATTTTTGAAAGTTAGACAAAGCTTTGTCTATTAGCAGTTCAACAGCGATGCTGTTCTGTCAACTAGCCTTTAAATTCTGAAACGCACACTGGTTGCTGTCTTTATTGTTGAGCTCTGGTCCTTCTCAGCACAGATAAGCTGCTTTCATGTGTTCTCTCCATCACTGGGGTGTGTAGCCCAGCTGTGCGTGTAGCAGCTGTTAGTTAAGCGTGATTAGCATGATTTGCATAATGGCGTTTTCAGTTCACAAGAGTCAGCGTGTGTGTTCGTTAGTGTGTTTTGATATGTGGTATTGCTTGCCAACAACTGGCAAGCCTCCATCTCCAGGTCTCTCCGGAGAATCAAGTGTTTGTGGGATATTGGAATACTCCGTCAGGGAATACTTCAGCGTCATACCAAAGCATCCAATTACTGGCGGGTTCAAGAAAAAGACACACAGATCCTTGATTTCAAGATGCACATCTTTTTTTGTTTTTTAATGGGCTTTGTGATTTTTCCTAAATTTTGTTAGTTTTGCTCAGATGTTTCTCTTTGGCCCTAATCAGAAAGCAATTTGTTTTCTGCCATTCAGAGGTTCACTGGAGACTGTTTAGCCGGCCATGACGATGAAAAACCTGTTTCATTATCGGTGGCTGTTTTAATGTCTTCCACAGAAGCAGAAGATGCAGTGTAACCCCTCTCATCTTCACAACATTGATTGCATGCTTGATGTCTTGGTGTTTTATTGTGTATCCCCAGATACTGATTGGTCCAGAAAGGAGTAATATGAAAAGGATTGATTGGCAATAGGACTGGATGTTACATCTGCATTTATGTATTTGCCAGACGTTAAAGGATATTGTTGGTAATCCTATAGGATGCTGTTCATCTCTAGAGTCATAGCTACTATATATCAGCCATTACTCCGTTATTACAGTCTTTAGTGCCACATGATTCTTACGAAAAAAACTGTATAATATACTGGAAACCATGATTTTTCTTCAGAATTCGTTAATGAATATAAAGTTCAAAAGAGCTGCATTTATTTGAAATTTAAATCTTTATCATGGGATTGATTAAAGTTTGGACTGATTAATCAAACGTAGGTCATTACACTTAAATCAAATCACGATATGAACTAGTATCTCTTAATATTAAACCGCAAAAAGATGAATTAAATATGAATCCTGCATGTTCTGTGTATCTCCCAGTTTGAATTAATGAATGAACGGCACATAGGCTTAGTTTTGTTTACTACTCGTACTGAAGCACACTTGACACTCCCGGTGATTTCAGCGTCTGCTGTCTCAATTAAATGAGGACATAAATACATGAACAACATCTCCAGAACTGCTCTGAAAGTCACTTCATGAACATTTTGCCATTTTCGTTTGTGTAAAACTAGCATCATATCACATACATGTAGAAATCTGAAGGAATTCATGACAACCCGTCAAAATAAAAGTTTGGTTTAATTTGAAGACATTGTGCCAGATTAGGCCTATATTACTATTATTTAGTAGAATGTACATGATGATACTACTACTACTACTACTACTACTACTACTGTTGAAAAAAAAAAACAATAAAACTTTGTGTTTTTTTAGGAAATAATCCACAGTAGTTCTTCCATGTTTGAATTTTAATAGTAAATCCCATTTATTTGCCAAAAAAAAAAAGTTTAATTTTCATTAATTCATTAAAAGAAAAATAAATCAATGTTGGATGCCGTCAGTTGATAACCAGAAAAAATTAAATACGCAATAGAGAATTTCTGAGGGGGAAAAACATTTCATAAGGCTACTGCAAATAAATAAAATTATTTTTTATGCATTCAAATAATTAGACATACTAAAACAAAACACATGGCGAGGAAAAAAATAAAACATTTCACTGAGCTCTAAACATGTAATTTTTATTACACTTTTAATAAATTTGTTAAATTTTGTAAGTTTCATGATTTAAATTAATTAGACCTGCTTTTTGATTCATAAAATTTAATTTAACCATTAAAAAGGAGTCCAGAAAAATTAAAAGGGGAAAAAAACAGAATTAAGGAAAATAGAAAAATGGACAAAACATAATTTGGGAAAAAATAAAACGGATTTCATAGGGTCCTCCTTTTATATATGCAGTAATTAATGGACAAAAGTATTGGGACACCAGACCATTACACCAGTAGGGACTTAATGATAATGCATTTAAAATACATAGCCATTAAATATGGAGTTGGTCCTCCATTTGCAGCTTTAACAGCTTCTATCTTTCTGGGAAGGCTCTCAGATTTTGGAGTGGATTTGTGGAAATGTTTGCACATTTATCCAGTACACCTCACAGTTTCTGTTCCAGTTCTTCCCAAAGGTGTTTGATGGGGTTGAGGTCAGGTATCTCTGAGGGCCAGTGAAATTCTTCCACACCAAACTCATCCAGCCATATCTTTATGGACCTTGCTTTCTGCACTGGGGCATGGAATAGAAAAGGGCCTTTCTCAAACTGTTCCCACAAAGTTTGAAATCTCAACCATCTCAATTCAACCCATGAAAAACAGCCCCATACCCTTATCCCTCCTGCACCAAACTTTACTTTTGGCACAGTGCAGTCAGTCACTGACAAACTCACTCTTGTCCATCAGACTGACAAACACAGAAGCATGATTCATCACTTCACAGAGCAGGTTTCCACTGCTCCAGAGTCCAGTGGTGGCTGGTTTACATCACTCCATCACATGCTTGGCATTGTACTTGCTGATGTGCGGCTTGCATGCAGCCACTCGGCCATGGAAACCAATTCCATGAAGCTCCCGCCATGCAGTTTTCGTGCTGATATTAATGCCATTGGAAGTTTGGAGCTCTTCAGCTGTGGAATCAGCAGAGCGTTGCCTACTTTTACGCACCATGTGCCTCAGGACTCGGTGAGCCACTCTGTGACTTTACGTGGTCTGTCACAGTTGCTGCTGTTCCTAAACACTTCCAGTTTCCAATAACATATAATATCTAGTAGGGATGCCATTTCACAAAATTACTTCTTGCAAAGTTGGCATCCTATCACAGCACCATTGCTTTAATTCACTGAGCCTTTCATAGCAACCCCTTTTTTTTTTACAGATGTGCTTGACCCATTGACACCTTAAAGAAATCTCTTCTGCTCACCAAGCTTGCATTTATTTGATCCAAAGTACAGCAAAAACAGTAAAATTGTAAAATATTTTTACTATTTAAAATAAGAGTTTTCTATTTGAATACTTTTTAAAATGTAATTGATTCCTGTGATCAAAGCTGAATTTTCAGCATCGTTACTCCAGACTTCAGTGTCACATGATCCTTCAGAAATCATTCTAATATGCTGATTTGCTGTTCAAGAAACATTTTTTATTTATTTATTTATTTTTTTATCGTCAATATTTAAAACAGTTAAGTACATTTTTGTCAGGATTCTAAGTCAGTATAATTTTTAGGAAAGAAATTATGGAAATTAATACTTTTATTTAGCAAGGATGCTTTAAATTGATCAAAAGTGATGATAAAGATATTTATAATGTTGCAAAAGATTTCTATTTCAGGTAAATGCTGTTCTTCTGAACTTTTTATTCATCAAAGAGACCTGGAAAAAAAAAAATTCTACTCCGCTGTTTTCAACATCATAATATAAAAATAAAAGTTTTTTTTGAACAGCAAATCAGAATATTAGAATAATTTACTTCAAGGGAATTTACATAATATATTCAATGTTATTTTCAGTTTTGAGAGTCATCTCTTAATAAATATGTCTTGTTGTAAGGATGTTAAGATATTCTGGAAAAACAAGCTAACCTTGCAGCAAGACCAAACCGTTGTATTTCACAGCTATGGCCTTTTCACACACCTAGATTGAGAATAACCATAGAATCTGGCCCAGAAAGTCATCCTTGGACACTGTGTGGATGAAAACTTCAGTTGCCATAGAGATTGCACATCCGCCTTCTCAAATTCACAAGGACTGTGACCAGTCAGTGTGGGAAGAAGACTTATAGGTTTCTAAATCAGTGAAATGGCACTATACATCAGTTCCATCTCATATTGATCAAGCTCTCTGCGTCATTTCATCGGCGTCGGCGACTTCTGTCCTGCACGTCACGCGCTTTCGCTGATCTCCCTCTATCGCATTTTACCAAATCATGGCTGATACCGATATCAGCCAGCCCGATGAATCGATGTGCTTACTGAGGCATGATGGTTATGAATCGTTTGTTACTTGGCAACTAGAACCCACACACACAGGTCAAAATACAAGTACTTAAAGCGAGCCGCTTCCCAGATGGCTCTGCTCATCTGCGGAGGGTTGTGTGACAGTGGTGTGGGTTTCACCATGATACTGTACGTGCAGATACACAATGTGAGTAAACCAGGCCTTTGGACTTGTTTGGCTTGATATGCGACGTGGCGCATTGTGTCACGGCTCCTGACGCTCTGAAGCATGCCGGATCCCGGCGTCGGCTTTCACACGCGTGTATCCCAGATAGAAGCCGTTTTTTTAAATCGTCAAGCTCTGGTTTGAGTCTAAAAATTCCTTTGTGCATTTAGTCTTCGCTAGTTTGGTGACCCTGCTGTTTGATCGTAAGAGGAGCTGACATAGACAAAGCCTCTCGCTCCACTTGACGAGTTCTGCATCGTCCAGGGTTGCGTACGGGTGACGGAATTGGCGGCTGAGTTTGAACTAGTGTGGCATTTGAGCCTCCCACTGCCCACTCGCCCCAACCCTTCACCATTTAACTGGAGACAAAAAAAGCTGTGGATACAGAACATGATTTAAGAAGCCTCCACTATAGATGTTTGTGTTAAATGCTTTTTCCCTTTTGATTTCAGTTGAGAGCTTGGAAAGATTGTAGCGGACAAAGATGGACAGTTTGTTGGTCTACTGATGAAGATGTACCAGTCCATCACTTGCACATCTGCGTTCTTAATTATCTTGCAGATGGACTAAGGAGAAGTGGCAGGGTCCGTAATTAAAATTTGGCCAAACAGGAAGTACTCACCATGTTGGGCAGTATCTTTATCTTGTAAACTTCAAGTTCTGTGGAACAGAATATTTTGAGGAAAGAAAACCAATAAATGATGAAATCCCATTGATTTTCCTCATCAGCAGTGACACATTTTACATTTCTATTTCAAATAGAAAATAAGTTGTACAGTTTAGTACATGAGGGTGAGTAAATAATGAAAGGATTTTCAGTTTTGGGTGAACTATCCCTTTAAATCCGACATACACTACCTGTCAAAACTTTTTGGACAGTAAGATTTAATATTTTTTTTTATTTATTTATTTTTTAAAAGAAGTCTCTTCTGCTCACAAAGTACAGCAAAAACAGTAAAATTTAGAAATATATCTGTTTTGTATTTGAATATATTTCAATGTATTTTCAAAGCTTAATTTTTAGCATCATTACTCCAATCACATGATCCTTCAGAAATCATTCTAATATTCTGATTTGCTGTTTCATTATTATTATTATTATAAAAATGTTTCTTGAACAGCAAATCAGCATATTAGAATGATTTCTGAAGGATCATGTGACACTGAAGACTGGAGTAATGATGCTGAAAATTCAGCTTTGATCACAGGAATCAATTACATTTTAAAATATATTCAAATTGAAAGCAGTTATTTGGAATGGTAAAAATATTTCACAGTATTGCTGCTTTTGCTGTATTTTGTATCAAATAAATGCAGGCTTGGTGAGCAGAAGTTCTTTAAAAAAAAAAAAAAAAAAATCTTAATGTCCAAAAATGTTCAAATTTCAAACAAAAAAATAAAAGAAAGAAAGAAAGAAAAGAAAAAAAGAGGAAAAATTGCAAGCTTTTTTTTTTTTTTTTTACACAGATTTACACAATTTAAATTAATAGTAAAATTCCATCAAATTAAATTAAATAATCCTTCCTTTAAAAGGAAAAGGAAAGGAAAGGACGTGACGTGTGGCCAAGTATGGTGACCCATACTCGGAATTTGTGCTCTGCATTTTACCCATCCAAGTGCACACACACAGTAGTGAGAAGTGATCAAACACACACACACACACCGTGAACACACACCCGGAGCAGTGGGCAGCCATATTGCTATCGCTGCGGCGCCCGGGGAGCAGTTGGGGGAACGGTGCCTTGCTCAAGGGACTCACCTCAGTCGTAGTATTGAGGGTGGAGAGAGTGCTGGTTATTCACTCCCTCCACCTTCAATCCCTGCCGGACCTGGGACTCGAACCCGCAACCTTTCGATTACGAGCCCGACTCCCTAACCCTATTTATTAATTGAATAATTGATTTAGGATTAAGGTATTCAATTAAATACGTAAGGATTATTCAATTTAATTTGATAAAGTTTTACTAATAATTAAATTGCATAAATCTTAAAGGCTTACCGTTTTTTTGTGTCAAGTGTATGGAAAATTCATTAAGCATTAGGTGAACTTACAGTAAAGTATTTTTAAAGGCATAGTGCACTCAAAAATAAAAATTGTCATTATTCTGGAACACAAAGATAATTGTTATTATTATTGTTATTATTGTTATTATTATTGTTATTATTGTTGTTATTATTATTATTATTATTATTATTATTATTATTATTATTATTATTATTAGGCTGTTTTTGTGTCATATACGGTTTTTGTTTTTGTTTTTGTTTTTTTTTCCAAAAGCCTCGAGTCTGATACATCTCGTATATGATGCTGAGAGACCTGGTTATCATGCATATATGATTTTAAACAAATTGGTACATTTCTTGAAATAAACAACAATGCGAAGTACAGTTTCATGGTCAGTAAGAACTATATATGGCTTGGGATTTTTCTAACTGACTGTTACCAGGTCTTGGTCAGAAATACTTCATTATTTTATTTCTGTGTAAAGTGTGCACCATCAGCATGATCTGTATCTAGTCCTGTGCCCACTCCCAATTACCACTAAATTTCCTTGGTCTGCCAATATTATTTTCCAGCATCCCCGTGTCGTTCCTGTCCGCATTGATTTCCATAACACAGCTAATTGGTTGCTGCTGTGTGCTTCCTGTCTTTACCACACCACATACTCTGACATAATTGGTCAACTGAGCCACATTTTTGAAAGTTTCGTGACGCATAAAATCTTCAGCGCATATTATGGGGTTAAGAGATCTGTCATGAATGGAAGGTAATAGTTTGGCTAACATATTCCCCCGTGTGCATCTAACGGCTGACAGGAAGGCAGGCAGGTGAACGCTAACGATTTAGCGATTGCATTGTAATGTGCTCTAGCCTCCCCTGGCTTTGATACACATTCAGACAGATCAAGTTGCATAATGAATATTTTACACATGCCTGCACTGCATGCATGTATGAAAGATCCTGCCGTGCGCTGGGCGAAATTGGTTTTTATCTGCACCAGCACTATGCTCTTTTATTCTCTTGATAATAGTCAACAGCTTGAAGTCAGAGTGAACACCTAATAATGCACTAGCCGATACTATGGCATCAGCTGCAAGCTGAACAAATAAACCTCCCGTTCTCGCTCTCAATTTTCTGTCATATTCTCTATCTAGTTTCAATTTATAGAGCTGTACTGACACAGCAAGAAGGGTGCATATAGTATGCAACATGCAAAAGTGACCACTCACTTTTAAGAGATTTGGTTCTGCAAGTATTTTTGCTATTCAGTTTCTCTATAGGCATTCAAAAAGAAACCTTTAAGCTTTGAACCAAACCATCTATGTCAAAGATGATTCACAGTTTGAGGTACTTCAAACTCAGCAAAAGACAAAGGTACCACACTATGTATTTAGCATATTTAAGAAACAAAAAAACAGTACAGTATGAAAGAACTGACTATAAGCAATTTATTATAAGGATAAAATACAATATATTGGAAGTTTATTGCAAAATATATGCAGTCACAGTGACTTGAATACATAATTTGCAATGTTTTATGGTTCTGACCGCTCTTTTGCTCTGATTTTAGTTTTATTGACTTCTTTGATTGATTGAATCTCTTGTCAGGATTGTGGTTATTGTAAGTTTTGCAATTAAACTTTGTTGACTGACTTTTAATTATTATTTTTTTCGCTCAGTGACTTACAGAAAAATGTCATTACATAACAGCGGATCTCATAGTGCAGATTTCTTTTTTTCAATATTCAGCAAGGATGCATTAAAATGATCAAATGTGACCCTGGACCACAAAACCATTCTTAAGTAGCACAGGTTTATTTGTAGCAATAGCCAAAAATACATTGTATGGGTCAAAATTATCAAAAAAATATTATTAATATATTTTTCTTTTATGCCAAAAATCATTAGGATATTAAGTAAAGATCATGTTCCATGAAGATATTTTGTAAATTTCCTACCATAAATTTAGCAAAACTTAGTTTTTGATTAGTCATATGCATGGCTAAGACCTTCATTTGGACAAATTTAAACACAATTTTCTCAATATTTTGACATTTTCGGATTCCAGAATTTCAAATAGTTATATCTCGGTCAAATATTGTTCTATCCTAATAAACCATTAATCAGTGGAAAGCTTATTTATTTAGCTTTCAGGTGATGTATAAATCTCAGTTTCAAAAATTTGACCCTTATGACTGGTTTTGTGGTCCAGGGTTACAAATGTGACAATGTGACAGCAAAAGTGTTTTTAACACTGATAATAAATAATACATATTTCTTAAACATCAAATCAACATATTAGAATGATTAATAAAAAAAAATCATGTGACACTGAAGACTGGGGTAATGATGCTGAAAATGATGCTGCAGCTTTGCATCAGAAGAATAAATAAAATTTTAAAACATATCAAAATACAAAACAGCTTATGAATTTGTAAAAATATTTCAAAATATTACTATTTTTACTATGTTTTTGCTCAAATAAATGCAGCCTTGGTGAGCAGAAAGAAATGTCTTACAAAAACACAAAAAATCTTGCCGAAAAAATGAATGGGATTTTTACATTTAAAGTTAAACTTCTATCACAAAGCGTTTGTAACTTAGCCGTGTGCAGTGAAAATAGTGCAAAAATAAGAATATAAAGTGATGCAAATATTAGTGCAAATATTGAAGAGAAATATCATTGCATAGCAAACCCTCCCACACTCCCTCTCTCTTTCTCCATCACACTCTGTTTCTGTACTCTTTCAGCCGTTTGCTCCTCCCACCCTCTCGTACTCGTTCACTGACGCTCTGCCTCTTTGTGTCTTGCGCTCTGAATGCACTTGTAAGTTTAATCTCCACTAAGAAGGAGGAGGAGGAGGAGGAGCACCAATGCATGTGAGGTATCTCAGGAGCTGACAGATACAGTGCTCACAGGAGGAGACATGAGAAGACATCTTATCCATTGCATCAGTTTGTTACTTTGTTTGAAGTCTGTTTCGTGTATTGGCACTCCCAAGTGATCTAAAGCACTGAGCTGAGATTGCAAAGAAACCAGCTAGTGTGTTTGGATACGCAGCGTCTTTGATCAGGGTTTGAAACGAGGATTTGAATGCAAAGAAAAACCGCTCAACCTGAAATAGGAAATTAAGATCTTTCTGTGTCATTTGCTCTTACGTGAGATGGGAGCCGTGCAGGTGGTCTTGAGCAGCGGGTTTTGTGATAAGCGAGCTGTGAACTTCACGTGCCGGTTGGGGAAGCATTGAAATGAGATTCGCAGACGTCGCTGAAGACCGCTATATAAGCTCTTTGCCAGTCTAGTTGAGCGAGTCGAGTTTTGGTTGGATCAGCCTTCCTGATATTCTCCGGCTGAACTGAGCAGGAGTCCAGTAGGACTAAGAAACTTTGAAGTTTGCTTTCCGGAGGATCTGGATCTTCTCTTTGTTTCTTGAAAACGCTTGGCACTCTTTCATTGAATTTTCCCTGTGATAACCGTGCATCCTCTGAGACAGGATGCAGGTGTCGTTTGTTTGCACGGACCACCGGTCCATGAGCCGTAGCACAGATGACAGGCTCAATCGACAAAACGCTAACAGTCCAAGCACCGGTACCCGAAGCAAGTTTAAAGCCGTGGCCATGGTGGCCAGGAGCCTTGGGCAGCTCTCCGTCCAGAGCGTCCCTTCTTCAAGTGACCAGAGCATGAGAACTGGCATGAAGTATAGGTAGGAAAACCTATATTTTGAAAGAAGAGTTTCTGTAAAGCCTGTAGCATGATATCCAACGATGTGAAATATTTTACTTGCAGTAAATGTGTGTGATTATGCATAATGGTACATATTGTTTGTATGCAATTAAAGCAAAAATAGTAGCATTTACATAATTTTTACCTTTTTGTTTCGGGTTACCAAATGGGGGTTTACATATCAATGCCTTATACAGTTGAAGTCAAAAGTTTACATACACCTTGCAGAATCTGCAAAATGTTAATTATTTTACTACAATAAGAGGGATCAGAATGCATGCAAAACCTTAAGGTTTCTTTTTTTTATCAGGTTCAATAACATAATCAGCTTTTACTGGTGCATAAATATATATATTTCTACTTTTTCAACAAAGTGCTTTGATTGCATATAATGAAATCAGCCCTGCCAATTTGACTATTACTCTTCATCATTCTCCAAATTGCAGCTTTAGCTGTTGAAGAATAATGACTGCTCTTTTTCTCAATCATTTTAACCCAATTGAGCCTCTGGCAAACTAGATTCATATTCATGCATTGCTGCTATCAGTTTTTCCATGAAAATCCCAGAGCTTTTTGTCTAGATTTACTGCTGTTATGCACAACTGCTGATGTATTTGTCTCAGAATCATTCTCTTAGGTGTAATATATAATCAGATTATATAATTTCATTATGTAATTTGATGCCATTTCTTAAAATTTCCATTAAGAGTTCATTGTTCTACGTTTCATGAGATGCAAAGCAAATTGAAATAAAATATAATGTTTTCTGCATTCATTAACTACAAACCTGCAAGTATTTGTTAATTTACATAATGAGTGCTAGAAACACTGCCAGATTGCTTTCAGCCGTCATGTTCATTTGCAAAAAAAAAAAAAAAAAAAAAAAATTCCTAATAACAGCTCTTAATGGAGGCGTGTGATCTTTCCTTCCTATTTGAAATCAGGATTGCAAAATGATTTTGTTGTCAGAGGCTCCAATTTGTGTCAGGCTTAATATTCGCCTCTGTAAAGCGAGAGAGTTAGCTAGACCTTGTTAGTTTCATTTATTCATTTATGCATTCATTACTTCATTCAGTGTCATTTTCTTGAAGCTTCATCATCCTATTTTAAAGAAATCCTCATTATGTTGGAATATATTAAAAACAAAGTAGGTTTTTGCACACCTCTTTCCCTTTAATTTATTTTTTGTTTTACATTTTTTTTTTTTTTTTTTTTTTTTTATTTAAAGAAGAGGTTGCCATAAACTGTTCTTCAAAAGTGTCAGTTTATTTTTGACAAGAAATATAGCATATAGGTTTTGAATTGTATTTAAATATTCCAAAAGTAATTTGTCAAAAGAGTCAGGAGTATTTATAATCAATTGTGCCAGGTTTATTAGACATCTAGTTTAGGTAGCAAGCTAAGAGAAATGCAGAGATAATGACATCAGAGTAACTAAATAAGCCACAAACTAATTTTTAGGTGCACTATGCCTTTAAGTGAGAACTTCTTTATTAGACCTTCTTTCTATTGTTCTAAATTCTCTGAGGCAAGCAGTATTTGATACCAGCGCCTTCTGTTGTCTTGGGATTGAGGTCGTAGAGTGATCCCCCCCCCATGCCAATAGTCAAAGATCCTTCCGGCTCCTTAGAAGCCCCCCGTATTGACTGCAAGGTCAGCATCTGATCTTCTGCCAGAGGATGTAAATCTGTGCCTGTGATCGCTTTGAGCTGATCTTCTCTAATGATGCTCGAAGCGACTCAATCGAGCCTTGCTAGATGCTACTGTGAATGTGTGCTTTTATACATATGGAGAGTACATGTATATGTGATGAAAGACTGTGGGCAGTGTCTTAGAGTTTCTTTGAGGGTTTGTTTGTGTGTTTGTGAACTGTGCTCAGATACCCAGAGGAAGAAACAGCCCGGGACGCACTGCTCTCTTGTCAGGCTGAGTTTCAATGATGTGCCATATTAAGTCCCTAGAGCTGTTGGTAGCAGAAGTGGGACATGGCACTCAAGGTTCAAGAATCTGAAACTTCAGCACAGGAAGTTACATCACTGATGACTTTTAATGCGATATAATGAATGTGCTATGAAGAGAGAACAAGCTTCTGGCTACTACATTCGTAAAAATAAAAGTAAAAGTTTGAAATCAGAGGTTCGATGAAGAGCTTTCAACATCTATGGAATGTTTCCATTGCACAAAATGTTCTTTTTAGTGTTCCATTTTGATTAAATATTACAAAGACCCACTTTTAACCATCTACACTTGTTTCTTATTACTGTGTTGTTATCTGAATGATCCACACCTGTGTTTTTTCTGTTTAATGATAGTTGTTCATGAGTTCCTTGTTGGTCCTGAACAGTTAAACTGCCTGTTCTTCTTCAGAAGAATCCTTCAGGTGTCATAAATTCTTGTTTTTTCAGCATTTTTGTGTATTTGAAGCCTTTCCAACAATGACTATATGATTTGAGATCCATCCTTTCACACTGAGAACAACTGAAGGACTCATTTGCAACTATTAGAGAAGGTTCAAACGCTCAATGATGTTTCAGAAGGAAACCCAATGCGATAAATAAAGGAGAAGTCTTTAACTTGAATTGAAGATAAGTATAAATTTTTTTTTTTTTTTTTTTTTTGTCTTCTGGGAAACATGTAAGTATCTTCTGTAGCGCAGTACTAAATGGGGGGAAAAAAAATGATATTTAGGCTAAGTTGTCCTCAGTGTGAAAGATGGATCTAAAAATCGTACAGTCTTTGCTGGAAAAGGTTCAAAAACGTAAAAATGCTGAAAAACCAAAGAATTTGTGGGACCTGAAGGATTTTTCTGAAGAACAGCAGGCAGTTTAACTGTTCGGGACAAACAAGGGACTCATGAACAACTATCACTAAATAAAAACACAGCTGTGGATCATTCAGGTAACAACACAGTATTAAGAATCAAGTGTATGTAAACTTTCGAATAGGGACATTTTTATAAATTCAACTATTATTTTCACATCTTTTATGTGAAATATCTTATTGAGGTCAGTACTAAATAAAAAATAACATGCATTTTTTTATGATCTCTCTTATTTTGGTAAAATGGTTAACATTTTGCAGATTCTACAAGGTGTATGTAAACTTTTGGCTTCAGCTGTGTATGGCATTGCTTTGAAAACCTCCTTCTGGAACTTTTAATTTTAAACCTAAAGAACTGCAGTTGAAGGATGCTCATGCCACATTTTCCCATTCCTGGCAAAATAAATGTGTATTTCAGTATGACTAGCCTTTACTCTGTACTCTCCAAGGGATAAAAGTCCTTCCAGTCCTGTTTTCCGGAATTCACTCTGGCAGACCGGCACCTTTGTCTCACCTAGTGTAATTTTCTGTAGTCGGTTCCAATCACAATCTCATTCTGCCCAGATGAATCGAAGCAGACAGGGCCATTGTAAAGAGAGAGGACTGGAGGGGGGCTTTCAATTAACCAGCATCTTTCCCAGTCCAGCTCGTGCAGTATTACTCTGCTCAGACAAAGACATTGTACCGGTGGGTGTAGAATTGGGAATACTGCCATATCGTAGATTGAAGTCGTTTGACATCACTGCCTTATCTTATCCTCGCTCTCTCTGTGGAGATGCTTCAGTTTCGCTGTGCGGACAGATTAAAAGGCTCTGGTCAGGATTCAATTAATGATTTGAGTAAAACAGGCTTATGATTTTGTGGAGGAGATCCTATTAAGCTAGGTGATGCAAAATGGGCTGCAAACCACTTTATTTAGATCTGTCCTTTGTTCTGCAAAACAAATCTGTTTAGATGCAAAATGAAATGTGTTTGCAGCCTTGCTGACATCATCTGAAAAAGAGGTGAAGCAAGGTATATTCTGATTAAAAAATGGCAAAACAAGCATATTTTATAGTTGGAATAGCATGTACAAATGAATCATGTTTTTGAAAATACCAGCCTAGAAGGCTCCGTGACCATTAGCTTTATTAAAATTGATTTCAGCTGACTGGCTGCAGGTTGATTTCAAAGATTCCTGTGATTAAAATTGAAGGTTTTTGGTATCTGTTTCCAAGAACATGGATTTTAATATAAAAGGTTTCCCTGGAAACATTCTCAAGTGTTTATAAAATGACTTGCGCATCTGACATTCACCAAATGCACTTAAATAGCATCTGCGCAACATAATTGGAAGTTCTGAACTCAAAGTGTTGAGAGAGATAAGACGGCGCAGCGAGTGTTAAAGTGTTAAGGCGTTAAAGAGTAGGCGTGTTGAGATTTTTATTGCACTTCTGGATCTCACTATAACTGATACTACCTTCAGTTCAGACTCACTCCCACATGAAATAATGCCTGATGAATGTTTGTGAGAAACAAACAGCAGCCTTTCCTTCCACACAATACCACTATAAACGCTCCGTCTCACATGTGCATTTCTATTTAAGGCTTGTGGAGAAAGTATGTGTAATCCTTCACTCCGATAAGGTTTTTTTTTTTCCAGCTGCTGAACTGAAGATGGATGGCTGTATGTTCGGCTCTCTGTGCGGCGCTGATAGCTTTTAATTAAGGCTTGCATGTTTGCGCTTTAAGAACGTGTAGATTCTCACAGCCTGTTTTCATCGCGGTCTAGGAATAGATTTATTAATTCCAGCTGGGCTTTACCATAAATAAACGCTTTTATTCATCTCCATGCTAATTTGTGTTATGTTGATGGGGTGGACTGCATCTGTTTGCCTAGAAATGGTTGGAAACCTTTAGTTGTTTACTTTTTGTAAAGCAGTACTCCCATTCGGAGAGGAAATATCCATTCAATCAATTATAATGCACATTTAAGTCAAATTGGCTCTATTTACATTTTTAATGCACACTTTTGGTCTTATTGAGCAAAGTTCATTAGTGCACATGATTCTAAAGGAAAACGTTTGCTTTCATAATCTTTCATCAAAATGTATCAAGTTGCTCTGCTTCTGAAGTGATTTTCATTTTAGCTGACGTCGTCAAGGATGCTCAAGTTTCAGCCGGAGGGATTCAGCAGTGTTGCAGACAGATACTGATCAATACTTCATAATACAGAAGTAAAATGGGCTGCAAACAGTTTCACATTGGCTTTAGATTACATGTCTTGGGCATTTTGCAGGTGGTAAGCAAGTGAGACTCTTAGAAAATAAAATGTACCGTATGGGATCATAATTACACTGTAAGTCAAAAGTTTTTAAACGGTAAGATTTTCTCTTCTGCTCACAAAGCCTGCATTCATTTGATCCAAAAACAGTAAAATTTAGAAATGTTTAAAATAACTGCTTTCTATTTGAATATATATCAAAATGTAATTTATTTCTGTGATCAAAGCTGAATTTTTATCATCATTACTCCAGTCTTTGTGATCACGTGATCATTCAGAAATCATTCTAATATGCTGGTTTGCTGTTCAAGAAACTTTTTTTTATTATTGTTATCAATATTTAAAACAGTTGAGCACATATTTTTTCAGGATTCTTTGATTAATAGAAAGATTTAACCTGAAATGAAAACCTTTTGCAACATTATACACTATAGCATTCAAAAGCCAGTCAGTATAATTTTTTTTTTTTTTTTTGGAAACAAATTTTAGAAATTAATACTTTTATATAGCAAGGATGCTTTAAACTGATCAAAAGTGGTGAGAAAGACATTTATAATGTTATGAAAGATTTCTATTTTCAGAAAAGATTTTTACTCAGCTGTTTTCAACATAATAAATAAATGTTTTTTGAGCAGCAAATCAAAATACTTGAATAATTACTGAAGGATCATGTGACTGGAGTAATGATGCAAAAAATTCAGCTTTGAAATCACAGGAATAAATTATTTTAATATATTCAAATACAAAATAGATATTTTAAATAGTAAAACTATTTCAAAATGTTACTGTTTTTGCTGTACTTTGGATCAAATAAATGCGGGTAAGCAGAAGAGACTTTAAAAAACTAAAACTTTTACTGTTCAAAAACTTCTGGCTTGTAGTGCATGTTAGTTCAAAAGTTTGGGATCAGTATGATTTTTTTTTTTTTTATTATTACTATTATTATTTGAAAGAAATTAATACTTTTATTCTGCAAAGATGCATTAAATTGGTCAAAAGTGACCGTAAATTCATTTATATTAAGAAATTTGCTGTTAATTTGAACATTCTAATTATCGAAGAACCCACGAAAATGTTAAACAGCACAATTTTAAGGATCATGTGAAGACACTGAAGACTAAAGTAATGATGCTGAAAATTCAGCTTTGCATAACTAGAATAAATTACTTTTTAAAAGATGTTAACATAGAAAACCAATATTAGAAACTGTAGTAATATTTCACAATATTACTGTTTATTGTATTCAGATAAATGCAGCCTTGGTGAGCAGAAGAGAAATAATAATAATAATAATAATAATAATAATGATAATTAATAATAATAATAATAATAATAAACTTGAACTTTTGAATTTATTTTTTAATAATGTCACAGTCTTTATTATTTTATTTTATTTTATTTTATTTTTTTAAGAATTTTTAATAAAATGCACATCCAGTCTCTTTATACTGAAGAGGATGGGATTGTGTAGGACTTTGTGAACGACGGGCGTTTCAGTTCTGCAGGTCTCCGGAGCTTTCTGTGAAATTGTGCACGTGCAGCTTCTGTGTGGGCCGCTTCATAACCCTGGTAATGGTAACGTGAACTCTTATTCACAATGTGTGTGTGTGTGTGTGTGTGTGTGTGTGTGGAGGCTTTGGAAAAAAGGGGTGGTGTTGGTGGAGAAGAGGGAAAGATGTGGGATTCGAGATGGAACTTGTTTCTGACTAGAGCCGAAGCCGTTCTCAGGTAGAGCTACTGCTTTTAGAACAGGGTGTAGGAGGCTTGCTCACAGTCTGAATTGCTCTTACATAAACACAAATTTCAGAGAACAAATCCGCACGAGGCAGCCATCGGAGTATTGTGTGTGTATGAAAGAACAGTGTGGATAAAATTCAACACATTCCCCACTGTAAACTGTAACTCATGGTAAAATGTAACTCATGGTTCTTCTATGACCTTTTTGCTTTTTTCTGCCATTAATTACTTATAACAGCAAGGCTTGTGCACTACTTTAGTGATGCTCTCATTTCCTTTGAGGGCCAGTTGGCTACTGGTTGGTTCATGTGAAATGCATTTGCCTTTAAGGGAGTGTTCGCCCCAAAAAATGAACATTTTGTTATCATTTATTCACCCTTAGGCATCATAAAAGTTGTGCGCTATATTTCAAGTCTGATATTGATGTCATTTTAAATTAAGTTTCAAACTTAACACAAGACATTTTGCACTAGTTTTCATGTCAATCGAAACCAATTGCATTTGATATCATTTGTGTGAATCTTGCATTTCAAGAGTGTCTGCCATTATAGACATCATAAAAGTAGGCAATGTGATTTATTTCGAGGCCATGCAATGTCTTGAACAGACTGATATTGAATTGATGTCGTTTACATATATTTCTAGAGTGTCTGCCATTTAGAAAGACATGAGGTTGAGTAAATGGTGTGAGAATTGGCTTTTTTTTTGCTTGAACTATTCCTTCAATACTGACAAATGTGTTTTGACAAATCATGTTCTACTCTTAAAGCGAGCTGTCCTGATCTTTTGAGTTCAGAAACTCACTGAGGCAGGTGGAGCTCAGTAGAGACCAAAGTCATCTGAACTCTGAAAAGTTCTCTCTCTGCTTCGTAAACAAACCTGACCGCCCCGTGTTCTCTGCATATCGTTAACCCGGCTAAAAGACACAGGTGACATTTACCGACCTCTGGCTTGATCTCCGGTGACTCCTGGCAAACCCAATCTCCAGTGCTGCACCTGGGTCCAGTTGTGACTGGGCTGCTGTCCATCATTCAGTATTTAGCTCCAGCCTGTGAAATATTCAACACAACACAACGCTGACAACAAGGAAACGGTAACACGGTAGCGCAATCAAGAGTTTACCGGCCCTGAAAACACCAGATTGTCTTTCGATTTGCTCGTACCTTCAGTCCAGCATTGGCTTAACTTATTATTTGGGCTTCCTTGACACAGATATGCAGCTTCAGTCATACGCTTATCAGTGTAGACAGCAGTAGAGTTCCGGTTTAATCTGTACTAATCATGTTAGGGATACTCCTTTTGATGTCACAAACATCAAACCATGAAAGGAGCCCTCTCTTGATCTCCATATCTCAGATCTTATTCACTGTACATATTATCAGCAAGGGCGCAACCAATGAATGAATCATAAACGGCCTTGGAATTCATCTGTGCATATTGTTTGTTTCCTACTGGGTGGTAATTGCTGCGTATAATGAGAGTAACAAGCCTCATTTTTGGCACCTCCAGATGAGATAAGAAGACTTTGGCACGTGCCTGTCTTCAGCTCAATCACACCGACCAGTCTAATGCTTTATTGAATGGCTTACATGCAAAACACATTGATTTTTGAGTGTGTGGGATGAAACTTCTCACAGGATGCGAATTATAGGGAGTTTTTGTACAATCTTAAAAAGTGCATATTTGCACATCCAAGTCAGTTTTTAATTTTGAAAGCACAAAGGTTAGATGACAAGTTAGTTAAAATGCATATTTTCACCAAATAGATGCTCTTACGTTTCAATCGTGTTGGCCTGAGGAGGTAACCATAGCAACATACACTGCTTGAGCCATTTCCATTAAGTTCAGTATTGAACGGTACAGTACTGTTATTATGCATCACTTTGATGTATGTTTACATGTATGTTTACATATCATTAAATACACAAGTGTATCATTAAATTTTTAAAGTTTTTAAGTGAAGTTTCACTGGAAGTCAATCCTTGTGACAGTTCTAATACATACAAGTAAATAGACATGGAAACAACGTGAACAAACTTCACAGTACATCATACGACACTGTTAAACATAAAGATTCCAAATAGGGGTTTTCAGAGCGAATGCGATAGAAGAACCATTTTATTATTTTTAAAGTGCCCCTATTATGCCATTTTTAAGGCTTCTAATATTGTTTTGCGAGTCTTATTTGCGAGTGCATGCAAGGTCAAACAATGCTCTCGTTTTCTCAAAATATGCATTTAATATATTAGTTCGAAGCAGTTCAAAGATTCCATCTCTCTAAACCCCTCCTTTCAGGGTTGCCAGGTTTTCACAACAAAACCCACCAAAATGCCACTCGAAACTAGCCCAATCATGTTTCGGGAAATGTATTGTCACAGAAGTGGGATTCGAATTACTAATGACTTGTTTAGGATGTTCAGAGTTGATTCTTTCTTTTGTGAGGTTCTAACTTTATTTATCGTGCACTTTCAGCAATACAGCTAAATTACACACTGCATGAAAGGCAAAATTGGAAATTGCATAATAGGGGCACTTTAAGAGTGAAATGTTCAATGCTGTTTACATTTGCTTTGCATTTGTAATAATTTTTGGGACTGTTATTTATTGATTCAATGTTTTTATGACGCATTACATCCTGTGATTCCGTGTTGATTTCAAGTTAAAGGGATAGTTCACCCATAAATGAAAATTCTGTCATTAATTACTGCAGTGTTCACACTTTTGAGGGAATTTAGACAAATAGTTGCATGTTAATCTGTCGTGGGGAAATAATGCATTGCACATGATGGAAGACGATGTTAAAATGCGCTCCCAGTCAAAAGTTTTTGAACAGTAAGATTTCCGCTCACCAAGCCTGCATTTATTTGATCCGAAGTACAGCAAAAATAGTACAATTTTTTAATATTTTTACTATTTGAAATAACTGTTTTCTGTTTGATACATTTTAATTTGTAATGATTTGAAATTTGAAATTATTCTGATTTGCTGCTCAAAAAAATATTATTATTATTATTATTATTATTATTATTATGTTGAAAACAGCTGATTAGAATTTTTTCTTTGATTGAAAAAAAAATTCAGAAGAACAGCATTTATCTGAAATAGACATTTTTGTAAAAATAAAATAAATAAATTGTACTGACTTCAAGCTTTTGAATGATATAATATATAATGTTACAAAAGCTTTTTATTTCAGATAAATGCTGATCTTCGGATCTTTCTGTTCATCAAAGAATCCTAATGTACTCAACTATTTTAGGTATTGATGATGATAATAAAGCAAATCAGCATATTAGAATGGTTTCTAAAAGGATCGTGTGACACTGAAGACTGAAGTAATGCTGCTGAAAATTCAGCTTTGATCACAGGAATAAATTACATTTTAAAATATATTCAAATAGAAAACAGTTATTTTAAATAGTAAAAAATATTTCCAAATTTTACTGTTTTTGCTGTGCTTTGAATTTAAAAAAAATGCAGGCTTGGTGAGCAGAAGAGACTTAAAAATAAAAAACATGAAAATCATACTGTTCAAAAACTTTTGACTGGTAGTGTACTTTTTTATTTTTATTATCTCTTTAACAATTTCTCTTTTACAATGAAAAAACTGCTTTCAACATTGTCTTCCAACATGCACATTTATTAACATTTAAAAATTTTTAAGTGTTTAATGAAACTTTAGAGACAATGTTGATTTCATTTTTCTTCCTGTTCCAGATTAACATGCAACTATTTGGCTGAATGACCTTAAAAGTGTGAACACTGCAGCTCTGTGATGATATAAAGACATTGATCGGAGCATCTCAACTCCACACAGCAACACTGACTCACCCAGGATTGGGGGCAGCAGATGAGAGTCCTTGTTGTTGCAGTACTGTCTGATGACTGAAGCTGCTTCATGTTTAAGATAGTTTTGCTGACTGCGCTATACTGCGGCAGAAAGCTTGTCTTTGCAAATAATGTACATGAGGTATTTATGCTGAATGAACTGAACCATGATGCATCTGTCCAACATAGAACAGTCTAATTAAAAGTCTAATTAAAAAAGTTACTAACGTTTTTGACACTGACCTGACCATTGTTGATTAACCACATGCTTTTTACTTTCTAGCTCCATGTTAATTGCAAAACTAGATTTGAGCAGATACTCATTCCTTTTGCCCTAGTGAATCACGCCTTCCAGATAAAGACATTTGCTTGTTAACTGCAAGATTCCCTCGTGTCTACAGGAACCAGCGCAGCTCTCCAATTGGTTATTTACCAAACATTTCTGAATTTAATCTTGTGAACTTTTGTGCCTGGAGAAATCACCAGCCGTATTAACATCCCCAGCAAATGCCGCTATGAATAGGATCTGTCCGGTCTGCAGGTTACTTTTTGGATCCAATGCAACGTATGGCTCACTGTGACCCGCTGCGGTCTGTCTTTCATTGCATTCTGCCACCGGACACCCACATGTTTCTAATCCAACATAGACACCCCCACACAAACACACACAAAAACCCCACACACGCTTATAGAAACACGCACATGCATGCCTTGTACTCCTACACGCACAGACAGCTTGTTATATCATCCCTAATCCCAGTTACACACTTCTTTATTCATGTACATGCTGGTGTACAGACACCACAAACTAGAGCTGAGTGATGCCATATTCTTTTTATTTTGTTTTGTGACACCATTTTTTCCACGACAATTTTTTCCACCACAATCTAGGGCTGAGTGATGCTTTATTTTATTTTACATTACTTTACTTTACTTTACTTTACTTTACTTTTACTTTTATTTTTTTTACCAGAATTATTGAAATGGGAATGGAATTTTATATCCCCCAGTTCTAATACACACACACACACACACACACACAAACAGAGAAAAGTTCATGCTGTTCTTCTATTTTGCTCATTTCAGATGTGTGTGGCACAAATCTGTTATTTTGTGTTATTATCTTCTTTTTTCTTTTTGTGACATCTTATAATCATCTTACCATCTTTTTGGTTTTGTATGCAGCGCTGTTGTTTTTGGCACACCAGTTTTCTTGGCAGGAAAATAAGAAATTCAAGTAAAACTAACACAATATGAAGACTTCTAAAAAGTAAACAAAACAAAGTTGGGTCCAAATTCTTGGGTCCAGACCTTTGGCTGTGAGAGCTGCAGCACTTCTGTCCTTTGAGATGATCTGTACTCACTTTCAGAAGATGCTACAGAGGTTGAAAACCTCTGTCTCTGTCTCATGTGGCTCTGTGACTATGGACTGGTGAGCCTTTCTGTAGCCTGTTCTCTTCGTTATAGCTGCTGTTTCTATAAGCTCCATAGTCTTTCTCACTCCCAGAATCCCCTGGGGTCAGCAATCTGCCCTCAGGCACTGCTAAGTCTCATTTTCCCCATGATACACCAATCAGCAAGATTGCTTACAAACTCTATAAGCTCCCCTGGCAGCCCCAGTGGCATCTACAGGTCTCAGGCTGAGGTCATTGAAGAATCTCAATGCTTCTCGGTGCTTTGAAGACAGTAGGTCTGTTCCTAAACCTAGTGAGCTGCCTTGCTGTCTACAGCCTACATGGGCAGCATCTCACTAACAATTGATTACATTAGAGTTTGAGGTTAGCATGTTGATTATTTTTTATATAATTATTTTTTATAAATAATATAGTTTTTTATAAAAAAAATAAATAAATATTTAAAATTTATTAGTTATATGTTATAATAAATAAAAATATTAATTTGAAAATTAAAAAAAATATTTTTATATTTTTTATAAGTAATATAATACATATTTTAAATTATTTCTTATAATATAGTTAGATTTTTATAATTAATAAATATATCAAATATATATTTCATTTAAAAAATAATTTGTGAATTATTCATTTAAAAAAAAAAAATTATATAAATATTTTTTTACATTATTTTTATATTTTTTTTAACTGAGTTATTTAATTATATTTATATTTTGTCACTATGCTTATCGCATTGCATTCTGATATTAGCTTTTCCATGAAACCAACATGCAGTGCTTGCTTAGATTTTGCCTAAAGGAAGATACCTTATAAGACGCCTTGGGAGAGAACCTTTCTGCCTTAAAATGCTTGATAATCTTGATAGGCAGCTCACTAGTTGGAACAGAGCTTTTTTGTTTAGAGAGTTAGGTTTGCACTTTCAAAGCTGACAATCTGATTTAGTACTGCAGTGGTCTTATGCTGACTTCTAGAGAGAACAAAGTGATAAAGAAAGTAGAGTAAATCCTATTAATCATTGTCTTTATTTCCTTTTTTCCAGAAACCTGGGGAAGTCGGGCCTGAGAGTCTCATGTCTTGGATTAGGTACGTTTACGGCCTCCTCATCAAGGCCTTTTGTGGAATAGATAAGAGAACCTGCAAACAACAATACAAGCTTTTGTATTCTTTTTTTTTTTTTTCTTCAAACTAAACTGGCAGCAGAAATCTGCCCCGTCCAGCCAGTGTTGTTCTGCTCTCTTGAGCTGGGCATTAAAGATTATCCATGTTATCTGCAGCTTCATCTTAAGGCTTTACTCTTTAGTGTCATCGGTGGATCACTGATAATCATTTAAAGCTTGTTTATCTTGTGAAAAGCAGTGACTGATTGTAGATCTCTTTGCAGGAACATGGGTGACGTTTGGAGGACAGATCACAGATGAGGTACGATGAGTGTAAACACTGACCCGTCCTGATGAGAGCTGTATATTCTCATGCATACACTTACAGGAATAGTTCATTCAAAAATGAATGTCCTGTCATCATTTGCTCAGCCTCATGTCTTTCCAAACTGTAAACAATATTAGTTTTATTTCTTCCTCCTTACACAATGTTGTTTATATTTTCCAAAATTGAAAAGTATCTTTAAGCGCTATAATCTTCTGAAGTCAGACTGAAATATAACTTTCAGTGAAAATCAGACCTCATTTACACTAGTAAACATTCAAACAGGACGCATCATGACAGTTTGATGCCAGAGATGGCAAATGTAATTGATCTCATGACTGCAGTGCAACACATCTGAATGTTTGTAAATTAAACATCATAGAAGAAAAACATAATACTGGTTTAGAACATCATGATGGTTGGTAAATGATGAAAACATTTTCTTTTGTGTGAATTAACCCTTAAACAGTATATTTTACTAATAGATTATAATAGTAGATAACGTATGATAAAGTATTAAATGTACTTTGTGTGTATAATATAATATATATATATATATATATATATATATATGTATATATATATATATATATATATATATATAAATAAATATATAATAAATTCATAATAAATATAATAATTCTTTTATCTTTTTTTTTTTTTTGTAATGAATATAGTTATGTTTTTTATAAATCTAAATACAACACCATTTTTGGTCCTAAATTTACTTTGCAATACATTTTTTGTTGTTGTTTGTTTTGTTTTGTTTTTTTTAAGGTAAGACTGATGAAATAATAAATATCTTAAATTAATGTTATATCCTTAAATAAATATCTGAATACAACAAATACATTTTATTAATTTATTTATTTGTTTAAGACCTTCAAAATCCTTACATATCTTAAATGACCCCTATACCCTTAAATAAATATTAAATAAAACAACACAATTTTTGGTCCTAAATGTACTTTTCGATAATGTTTTTTTTTTTTTTAAGACTGATTAAACTTTTACATATCTTAAATTACCTTTATGCTGTAATAAATAGCTAAATATAACACATTTTTGTCTTAAATTTACTAAGACATAAATAAGTATTTAAAATAGAGTAAATACAAAGTAAAAAGTACTTGAAATAAATATTAATTTTTTAAGACTGATAAATCTTAAATTGCCCTTATACCATTAAATAAATATTTAAATGGAAAACTTTTTGTTGTTTTAAATTTACATTTTAGTTATTTATTTATTTATTTATTTATTTTAATTCATTATTATTTATTAATTCATTTATTTATTTATTTTATTTTATTTAAATAAATATTTTAATATTTAATTCTTACATATCTTAAATTACCCCATACCCTTAAATAAATATCTAAATATAACGTGTTTTTTGTCTTAAATTTACTTTTCAGTAATTTATTTTTTTAAGAGTGATGTAACCCTTACATATCTTAAATTACCATTATATCCTTAAATAAATACTAAATACAACACGAACATTTTAAAAAAGAAAAAAAAAAAAAAAAAAAAACTAATAATTGTACCGAAAAATAAATATGTACTGAATTTTAAACAGCGCTGTTTTGAGGAAGTATCAAGTGTGAAATGCCTTATATTTTGCTTTGAAATGAACCATTCATTTACTGCATTCCAAGATGTAATTCTTGTTTGCTGAAACAGTAGTTTTTCCTTGCTGGTGTACACTGTAAATGTACCTGAACACATTAAAGATGACTTGTAGAGTAGCACAGTGCAGAATACAGCTTTTAATAATTGAATAGACTGCAACACCTTGAATGCTGGATCCCCTCCTCTCTCCCTTCCGTCCCTCTGACAGATTGCAGAGCAGCTGATGACTCTGGCGTACGAGAACGGGATCAATCTGTTCGACACGGCAGAGGTCTACGCTGCAGGAAAGTGAGTGCGCCAAAATGAACACACAGCCCACCCCGTCAAATTACCATGTGCTGAAATATGTGCTGTTTATCTGGAGAATTAGTTCTGTAATGTATTATTTAAGACATTTACGTAACATTTGCATCCACTTTTTAATATTTAAGTGGTGTTTACTTAAATTTATTTCTAGGAAATGTCAGGTCTAGTTGTCAGATTTACAAGTTCTCTTTTTTTAGCATAAACTTTCCTCAAGTTTTCTTTAAAACTAGGGGTCATTTCAAAAGGTGAATGAACATTTGTGTGGCAGCTGACCCAGGGCATCGTTGGAAACGGCGTTCCTCGTTTGTGTCCTGCGTGGGAGTTTGTGTTGAGCTTGTCATAAAGACTCAGCACAAACCCACCAGTTCTTGGGATCAGGGAGGGACTTTAAACTGTCATGTGCATTTATTTATAAGGCGGATATCACAGTATTTCTGCTAGTTGGATCCTGAAACGATGCCATCTCTTACTGTTTTATACAAGCGAGATTTATCAGCTGTGAGCAAGATGAAGCACAGTAATCAGTAGGATTATCCTGCTTTGACAATGAATACGATCACACAACCTAAACCAATACCACAGGCGATACAGAGAATTATTAATATTAAAATATTATAAAAAAAATAATAAAATTAAAGAGATTTTGAAGAGATGTAATTACACAAAAATACAATTATAAAATGCCTAAATCTTCACTTAAAGGAACAACTCCAACTCCCCTAGAGTTATACAGTGTTTTACCGTTTTTGAATCCGTTCAGCCGATCGCCGGGTCTGGCGGTGGCACTTTTAGCATAGCTTAGCATAAATCATTGAATCCGATCAGACCATTAGCATCTCACTATAAAATGACTAAAGAGTTTCGATATTTTTCCTATTTAAAACTTGACTCTTCTGTAGTTGCATCGTGTACTAAGACTGGCGGAAAATGAAAAGTTGTGATTTTATAGGTCGATATGGCTAGGAACTATACTCTCATTCCGGCGTAACAATCAAGGAACCTTGCTGCCGTGCCATGGGTGCAGCAGGCGCAATGATATTACGCAGCCGTCAACTATGCCGGCTACAACTCTGCATCTACGCAAACTTAGTCACTTTCAGGCGCTGCGTTATACCATTGCGCCTGCTGCACCCATGGTTCTACAGAAGAATCAAGTTTTAAATAGGAAAAATATCGAAACTCTTTAGTCATTTTATAGATGCTAATGGTCTAATCGGATTCAATGATTTATGCTAAGCTATGCTAAAAGTGCTATCGCCAGACCCGGCGATCGGCTGAATGGATTCAAAAACGGTAAAACACATCTGTATAACTCTAGGGGAGTTGGAAAATGAGCCTTTTTATAAAAAAAAAAAAAAAAAAAAGTGGAGTGTTCCTTTAACTGTTTATTTATTTGTGTGTGTGTGTGTGTGATCGTATAGATTGGAGCATAAATATAATTTAAATGTTATTTCAAAATGCAAAAGCCTTAGATCATAAGATTTAAAATGTTTTTTAAATAAGTCTCTTCTGCTTACCAATGCTGTATTTAATCCAAAATACAGCAAAAACAGTAATATTTTTGTAAAAGATATGTTTCAAATGCTATTTTTTGAAATTTCTATTCTACCAAAAAAAAAAAAAAAAAATTGCTTTTAACATTATCAGTTGCAATGCATCACAGGAATAAATTGTATTTTGAAAATATAGCCAAATAGAAAACAATTATTTTAAATTGTAAAGAAATCTTTCACAGTAATACAAATTACTTGGATCAAAAAAATGCAGCCTTGGTGAGCAGAATCATATAATATCATATAATAATATAAATATAAATAATGTCAATAATATTTCTTTTATAATATTAATGTAATATTATATGGATTGTGAAATAAACATAATGTTATGTTATATTAAATATTATTAATATTTATAATTATATTAATATTTATGATTTTTTTAAAAATGTTTTTAAAAGCAGTCTCTTCTGCTCACCGAGGCTCCATTTATTTGAGACTTCTTTTAAAAACATTTTAAAATCATATGATATAATTCTTTTATATATGTAATTTTTATAATATAATTATATCATGTGTTTTTAATTTTAAAAAATAGTTTATTGTAAAATAAACACATTATACGTATATTATATATTTATTAAATATTATTAATATTTAAATTTATATGAATTCTATTAATATTAATGATTTTTCTTAAATGTTTTAGAAGTCTCTTCTGCTCACCAAACCATGCCTTTATTTGATCCAAAGTAAAACAGCAAAAACAGGAACATTTTTAAATATTTTTACTGTTTAAAATAACTATTCTGTTTTCTATTTGAAAATGTTTTGAAATGTAATTTATTCCTGTGATCAAAGCTAAATTTTCAGCATCATTACTTCAGTCTGCAGTGTCAAGAAACTATAGAAATGAATACTTTTATTTAGCAAAGATGCTTTAAATTGATCAAAAGTGATGATAAAGACATTTATAATGTTACAAAAGATTTCTATTTCAGATAAGTGTTGTTCTTCTGAACTTTCTATTCAGAGAAACCTGATAAAATTCTACTCAGCTGTTCTCAACATAATAATAATAATAATAATAATAATAATAATAAATGTTTTTGAACAGCAAATCAGAATATTAGTTACCTTTCAAATAGAAAACGGTTAAATATTTCAAAATTGTACTGTTTTTGCTGTACTTTGGATTAAATAAATGCAGGCTTGGTGAGCAGAAGAGACTTCTTTAAAAAACATTAAAAACCGTTCGAAAATCTTTGACTGGTGGTGTGTGTGTGTGTGTGTGTGTGTGTGTGTGCGAGTGTGCGTGAGTTTTGTCTGCGCTCTCAAAGAATAACTCATTTGATGCTTAACCAGTGTTAATTTTAGACTGTTGCTGAGATATATTTCCAATTTAAGAGATTTGTATCCTGAACAGTAACGCATCTGTAGATCGGTGAGTTAATTTCAGATGTTATTCCCCGCAGTGCTGAGAATCCACATTAGAGCACGTTTTCCTTCTTCTAAACAAGGAAAGTTGCCTGACACATGATGTTTCATAAATAAACTGTGCAAATTAGGTGAGGATAGCGGTTAGTAATGTGCTCCGTCATTAGCTGAGCGCTGGGCGTGGGCATTGCTGTACGTCGGCGGTGCTGATGGGGTGAGAGGAGTGGGAAGACATGAGAGTGGGAAGGTCTGTTTTATTTATCCGATTAGAATAAACACAGCATCCACCATACAGCTGTGGTCAATGCAGTGCGTTAAACCCACGGGCCGTGATGGGACAAACACCCCTGCGTACATATAGCGCCAAAACACATGCAGCCGCAAATGCACACACATGTGCTGGCACACACGCGTGTTTCTGGCCTGACGTGTGTGCACACATCAGCTTTTGTCACCTCTCTCTCTGTCTTTGTCTCTGTCTCTGTCACACATAAGCAAACAAAAACACAGGCTGAGCCGCCCCCTCACGCGTCTGTGTCAGTCTCCGTTAAACACACGCTAACATAAGCGCGCTAGCATGCATATTCAGATATCCTCATGAAGATGAGCTGCCGTCTCAGGGAACCTCCTTTGAAGTTGGGACTTTTTAAGAAAGTGCAGAGTACATTCATGTGGATTAATGAACCGTTCTCCACAGCTAATGACCACTAAATCAAAGCACAACAGCTGCCGTTCAACAGCTTTCTGTTTTCATGTAAAGCCACGATCAGTTCACATCAAGTCAGTCCAGATTAAAGATGTTCATCCATCTTTTTGATAGATTTAGTTTTCGGATTTAGTACACGACTCTCGGGAATGCTTTATTCTGATTGCTTGAAGAAATCTTTCACAGTAATACAAATTACTTTCACTGTATTTTGGATCAAATAAATGCAGCCTTGGTTTTAAAAACATTTTCATGTAATAATATAATTAATATAAATATGTATTTTATAATATTAATGCAATATTATATATAATATATAATGTGTTTTTAATTGAAAAAATATATATGTATTGTAAAATGCAATATTATGTTATATATTTATTAAATATGTTTAATATTTATAATTATTTTAATTAGAATTATATTAATATTTATGATTTTTAAAAGAAGTCTCTTCTGTTCACCAAGGCGCATATATATATATATATATATATATATATATATATATATATATATATATATATATATATATATATATATATATATATAAATATATAGTTTGTATTAAAAAATTTACAATTATTTTATTTATTGTTATATATTATTATTTACAGTGAGCAGGTGTGCTTTATCTTGGTAAAAAAAATTTTGTTGTTGTTTTGTTTTTGTTTTTGACTATAATAACCTGCTGAATATATATTATTACTTGTGTGCACATATATATGCACATATAATTTTATAATATGGAATTTTAATATGTAATAGTATTATTTTATTTTTATTATTATTGATTTATTTTTGTTATATGACTATTTAGCTTTAATTTATTTTATTCATTTTTATTCATTTTAGTTTTAGTAGTTTTAGTGCTTCAAATAAGCACTATTTTGTATAATATTGCCAGGGCAGCATTTCTAATTTCTAAACTTTAAAAATTTCGATATAATATTTAGATATTGTATAATTGTATAATATTATTATAATATTATATATAATATATAATTTGTTTTGCATTTAAAAATGTATATTTCTTGTAAAAAAAAAAAAATATATATATATATATATATATATATATATATATATATATATATATATATATATATATATATATATATATATATCCTTAATATTTATATTTAGTACTTTTTTTAATGTTTTTAAAGTCGTCTGTTCTGTCACTGGGCTGCATTAATTTGGGACTTCATATAAATCATATAATAATATAAATATTTTATGTATGTAATTTTATAAGTTGTTTACATTTTTGTTTATCTAATATTTATATTTGACATTGTTTCAGCTTCATTTAAAATGCCATTACCTATGAGATCCAAACTCATTTTCTGTGCATCGTAAAAAAATACACTGCTGGTTTCCATTTAATGAGAATGTATTGTTATGATATTGTTGAACTTTAAAAATAAATTTGCTTGTTTTTGGAGCATGACAGAGTCTTGCTTGATTTACTTAAACTAAATGAAAAAGAGCAGTACTGAAGTGGAACAAAATCACGGCGCAAAAAAGTTTGGAGCAAAAAAAAAAAAAAAAAAAAAAGTGATTTACCTTTTAGGGTCTCATAGTCCTTCAGCATTCTCTGTCTTCACAAACATGCCTCAATAGAAAGAAAAAACAAGATTGCAGAAGGATTTTTAGAGCAATTAATAGTAAAGCAGTGGGTGGGATTTGTAGCATCTGGGAGCATTGACTAAATTACAGCACAGCGGTTCATTGAATTGACTAGTGTGCGGCCTAAGGGAGAATCTCACTCACCGGGACAATCACAGCCCGAACTCTATCCTCATCGGGCCCAATTAGCACCCTCAGCGCCACTAATGCCTGCCAGAGAGCCTTTTAGTCTCCAGGCTGTTACTGACGCTCCTCCTCATCTGCGAATGAAAAGGACGCACATTTTTCAGAGAGTTAAATATGCTTTTAGCACCCAGTTTGTGTTAATTACTCATTCACATACCTTATCCCTTTAAGACAAAACACTGCATGGGGCTATTACTGTATATATTTGTCTAGTGGAAAGAAAACATCCAAAATATGCTTTTAAATGTTTGTTTTATTGCACTTTATCAATCACAGTAACTGAGCACCCAGAAATTGTGTAAACCCAGCCACACTTGATGTTTTTAGGAAACTCTTGCTATTTGTTTTGTGATATGGTTCAGACGGTCCATGAATAATTAATGAACGTGCCGTCTGAGGTTCACCGAGAGCATCGTAGCATGTTTCCAATAATTTGTCTGTCCACACTGAGTGACGTGACAGTCAAATCCAAATGAGATGTATACAACTGCTTGCATAAGGAATTTGGACCAATAAGTTTTCACAGTGGGCGGGGCTACACAGGCAGTCACCACTGAGAAACCATGACATTGACAAATGTTTTTATTGCTTGTTGACTGATTAGGAAACCCTTGGAATAGGCAAATAATATTGTGTTTTCATAAAAAGCCTCGATTAAGTGTGCTTTTAAATTTACATGCGTCATTTTGCTGTCTTGATAGAGGTGATTTACTGAACTTTAAAATGTCCCTTCAGCAGCCTGTTTTTTTTTTTTTTTTTTTCTTTTTTGGCTGTATATGTCAATAAAATGACGGATTAGTCGGATAACCATCTGGTTTTCTGTTGCAGGGCAGAGATGGTGCTGGGCAACATCATAAAGAAGAAGGGATGGAGGTATGTTCATTAACAGCATACAGCTTTTCATTTCCTTCGGCCGTCTCTTATCTCGTGCCGATAACTCGGCCCAGTGCCTCGGAGATTGTGCCACCGCAACCCCAGACGGACAGGAATATAAATTATTAAAGCCCTGCTTGCTCCGTAGATGTCCCATCTAGATATTGAATTATGAAACATGGGTGTGTTTGTTGTGCATCCGATGTCCTGATATATGTGGGTGTACTGTAACACAAGCTAAATGAAGCTCATGGTTAATAAAAAAAATAAAATAAAAGGGCCTTTTGTTAAGTTGTTTTAATTTAAAGCAGGGTGGGCACTTACTGTTTCTGCATAATGAGATGAAGAGTAACCGAGCTCTCTGCAGGAAAGGATCTTCACATTTATGTGTGTGTGAGTGATATCGTGCTGCTTAGTCATCCTGCTAGTCAGTGTGCATCAATATCAGGGCACACAAACACCCCTCACCTCTGCAGAGACGTAGCTTATTTCTGTCCTCTGTGTCTGTGTGTGAGCTTACTTTTAGTTTGTGAGAGGCAGTGAGCTAAATCTGACAGAACTTCCCTTTGAGGAAGGATATTCTTAATATGTTGTGTATATACACATTTTTTTAATATACAATAAATATAATACATACAGTGCTGATTAGATTACTTACAAATTGTAGTCCATAACTAATCCGTAGCTGATGTAGTCGGATTACTTTTTGATTACTTTTGACGTAACTCATTTATCGCATAGACTTGAATAAGATTATTATGAAAAATATGTTCCATTCTTTATCAGCATCATGAAATGCATTAAACTTTAAGTTGCAGCAGGGTTTCCCATACAAGTATTAGGTTAATTTAGAAAAGACCATTTAAAAAGAAAACACAGTATATAAATGTAATCTGGATTATGTAATTAGATTTCAAAAATGAATTATTTTTAATTAGATTACATTTTAAAATACTTGTAATCAGACTGCAGTTACTTTTTTATGGTTGCATATTATTTACACAATAGCAATAAATTATTCATAATTTATATTATGTATATACAGTATATAAATGGAATCTGAATTAAGTACTTGTAATTAGATCACATTTGCGGGTTCATTGGTTCACATGACATGCAAGTAAACAAATAAAATAGAAAAAAAAATTAGTGAGTTTTTTTTTATGATTATTAAGTTTAAAATTATTTATCTTAATTTAATTAATTATTAACCTTTCATTAAACTCATAAACCCCCTGCAATTCCTTCACAAACACCAGTTTGAAAAACCTTGACGTAATATAAAGTTTAATTTAATAAAAGTTTAATACTTTTTTTTTTGTTGTTAATAACAACATATGGAATATATTTTTATGTTTTTATATCAATATGGTACAAAATTGTCCTGTTTAAATCAATGTGATAAATTAGTTAGGTCAGAAGTAATCTATGAGTAATTTAAAAGTAGTCTGATTATATAACCTAAAATATAAAACAATATTTGGCTGAGATGCAACTATTTGAAAATCTGGAATCTGAGTGTGCAAAAAAATCTAAATATTGAGAAAACTGTCCAAATAAAGTTCTTAGCAATGCATATTACCAATTAAAAATTTTTGATATATTTCCAGTAGGAAACTTACAAAATATCTTCATGGAACATGATCTTTACTCAATATCCTAATGATTTTTGCAATAAAAGAAAAATGGGTCATTTTGACCCATAGAATGTATTGTTGGCTATTGCTACAAATATACCCGTGCTACTTAAGACTGGTTTTGTGGTCGAGGGTCACATATATGCATGTGTGTGTGTGTCTGGTACATGTATGTAAAAAATGCATAAATATAACACGTATATTGATGAAGCTTTACATGATCCTAGTAGATGTCTGTATGCCCTCATTTAGACAGCTAAATAATCGCCTGTGTGTATGCGTTCATGCATTTCCTTTGAAATTAAAATGGTTACCGCAAGCTATTATTCTGTTGTAATTATTTGCAACTTCTTAATTACTTTTTAAAAGCCTTTCAAAAAGTGTGACCTAATTTAATTTTTTTTCTCCCTTTTTTTTTTTTTGCAGGCGCTCCAGTTTAGTCATTACAACCAAAATATTTTGGGGTGGAAAGTATGTATATTTAATATTTATTATAAAATGAATCATGGTGTGATGCACATAATACTTCTGAAGTTTTGTTGGTCAAGAGCTACAAGTTTCACTTACGTGTTCATATTAAATGGGTAATGAGGCTGTTGTTTTTTAGTTCTTTGAAGTGGTGTAATATTTTGAATTGAGTTAAATATTATGGCCTCAATTCTAATATTAAACCAAGTTATGTCTTTGCTATATATTTAGCTGAAGTTGGCATCAGTGATAATTGCATAACAGTACATATCCTGCATTTTCTAGAGCGGAGACTGAGAGAGGACTGTCAAGAAAACACATTATAGAAGGTGTGTAGACCTAAAAACATATGCATTATAGAGCAAACTCGTTTAATTGTGCTCTACATTGATTTGTGTTGCTCTTCTGTAGGTTTAAAGGCGTCATTGGAGAGATTGCAGTTAGAATATGTGGATGTGGTGTTTGCAAACAGACCAGACCCCAACACACCCATGGAAGGTACATCTCAATCTGACTTTTTGCTCTTAAAGTATTAAACTTTAATTAATCCCATGCTGTTTGTGCTCCACATATAGTTGATTCCTCAAATCATGTGTAAGCAAGAACATCTTTTCAATTTGCCCAGTTGGCCTTTTGTAAGTCGCCAACCTGAATTAAATCTCAACCAGTGTTTTCGGGTGAAAGGGTGGCTGCTCTTTAAAAAAACAAGGCAGATGTTATTTGATCTAGTTTTATTAGCCTAGCTGCCCTTTAGAAAGTTCACACAGTTCAGTGGTTGAAACACAAACAGCTCGGGGGTCTATAAGACATCTGCTGTTCTTGTCATTAAAGAGCTTGGCACTTTCTCTCTCGCTTTTTTATGGTAAATGTCTCTCGAGCTCATGAGACTGATGTTTTGACACGGCTGGTGTTGGTTATTGAGAATGGATCTTTCCCAGCCCTCATTTGAAGCATTGTTTTCCTCGAGCCGAGATGCATATTGACCCAAAGCGCGAGTTGTTTTTGTCTTACATGTATTGATTCAAATTCTCCAGCTCGATCTAGAAGCGATTTATCATTTAAACTCCCCTCCCTTGCATTAATCGAGCTTGTTTTCTTCTGCTTTTTAATATTTCACACGTTCACCCATACTGACACCTTCTAATGGCATCGTGACATGATGCATCTGCGTCTGATCGGCAGAGACGGTGCGGGCGATGACCCATGTGATCAATCAGGGAATGGCGATGTACTGGGGAACGTCACGCTGGAGTCCCATGGAAATCATGGTGAGTCAGTCTCTTAAACTTTCAGATGTTCGCACCCCTGTAATCAGCATCAGCACCGGCTGCTTTTGTTTCTTGAAGAGCCCTTCAAGAAGTCTTGATGAATCTAAAGATGCTTGTTTAAATAGGTGCTGTCAGTGAGACAGTCTAACCTTAAATACTGGGCGGATCGGAGACCTAAAACGGCAACACACTGAGTCAGACGAACCGTTTTCACAGTGACAGAATGTTAAAAGACGATCTGTTGTTTGTGTTCAGTGACGCCTCGTCAGTCACAACTCATTTGTCTATTCAATTCAATTCAATTCAAATTTATTTATATAGCGCTTTTCACGATAAATATCATTGCAAAGCAACTTTACACCAAATTGACATTTTTACAATATATCTAGTAGTAGCTTGATGTACATATGGCAGAGATGTGTGGTAGAGATCAATTAATGACGTAATCAAACAGACAAAGAACACTATAAATTAGTAGCAGAATTCGGTAGTGCTGTATGTTGTTTCGGGGTTGGTATCATCTGAAGTCCTCTGAGGGGTTGGCATCATTTGTCTAGTTGTGCTTACTGAGGCGTAACATGTTCTGCACAATTCCGTTTTTCTGTCCCAAAGCCATGTAATTGGTCCTTTGCAGGGGTTGCGTTAAACTAAAATCTTCCGCCATTTGCAGAATTTTCCGAACATTGATGGATAAAAAGGTGTCAAGTGGTTGTTAATAGAGATTATAATTTAAAATACTTTCTAAAGTGAAGATATGAAAGGAGAAACGAAAGTTTATTTTTTTTTATTTTATTTTATTTATTTTTCCATATTGTGGCAGCAGAAAAAAATAAAAATGTTGAATAGCTTCATTTTTGGTATCAATGACATGATAATTGTCTTATTTTTTACAAATTCAGTGATTTAAATAGACTTTTCAAAATCAAATGTATTCATTACAGAAATAATTAATAGCAATTATCAGGACATAATTTTAGTTCTTTTTCCCTCTATAATTTTTCAGTTTAGACCATGATTTGTCAAGTCCAGGTATTAACAGACTAAAACTTGAAAATTATATTGAACTTAGATTCAAATGGCTCATATGAGTCATTTGTTTGTGAATCAGAGTCAGAGACCTCGTTCACAAGTCATTTGTTCATAAAACAGATTCAAAGACCTGGCTCATACAAGTCATTTTGTTTGTGAGTCAGATTCACATACCTCATTCATAAAAGTAATTTGTTTCTAAAACGGATTCAAAGACATTCTTCATAAGAGTCTTGTGTTTGTAAAACAGATTCAAAGACCTTGTTCATAAGAGTCATTTGTTTGTGAATCAGATTTAGAGACCTTGCTCACAATAGTCGTTTGTTCGTAAAAAATGATTCAAATATCTTGTTCATAAGAGTCATTTGCTCATAAAAGATTCAAGAACCTTGTTTATAATGGTCATTTGTTCGTACAACAGATTCAAAGACTTGCTGGCTCATGAGAGTCATTTGTTTGTGAATCAAATTCAAATACCTTGTTCATAAGATTCATTTGTTTGTGGGAAAAAAAAAAAAGATTCAAAGACATGGCTCATTTATGTCCTTTATGTTAAAGCAATGTTATTTTAGTTTCATTGATATACTGTTGAATGTTTTGTGTGTGTGTGTATTTTTATTATATTGTTGTTGTTGTTGTTGTTGTTGTTTTTATTTTTGTAAATGTCTATATATATTTTAGTAATGTTAATTTTAGGTCTTTTAGTACAGTATGTAATATTAAATTAAATGAAAATGTTTTGGTATTATCTTAAAGATTTTTTCCCTCCACCGTTACATTAATTTCAGACTAGAAAGGTTTTACATTTTAGTTTCAGTAAATGATCTGGGTGGAATGAGGAGGGAGTGTTGTGTTTTGTCACACATTTCATTACAAAAGAGCACGTGAAATCCAGTTTTCCATAATTTCATCCATAACACTAACCTTATCATTTTGCACGTGTTTTATAGGAAGCGTATTCTGTGGCCCGACAGTTCAACCAGATCCCACCGATCTGCGAGCAGTCGGAATACCACATGTTCCAGAGGGAGAAAGTGGAGGTGCAGCTTCCTGAGCTCTTCCATAAGATCGGTGAGTGACACTGCTGTCGGCCAAGCCTGCGGAAACAAGCAGACGCGTCTTTTCAACCGTTTTTGACCTGTGTTCTCAGGTGTGGGTGCGATGACATGGTCCCCGCTGGCCTGTGGGATAATCTCAGGGAAATACGACAGCGGGGTGCCGCCATACTCTCGCGCCTCACTGAAGGTACTCCATGTCCCATGAGTCTCTCTGTCTCCTCCTCTTCCTGGTCCTCTGGAAACATTAGTGGCCTCATATGTGACTCCTGTGTTTGGTGTTCTAATGTGAATGTGTTCCGTGTCTTCCAGGTTCTATAGTTGGTGTTTTCCTGTAGATGTGTTTGTTGTTGATGGCATGAATCCACACGCCTGATCTTCAACATATATTTCTTTATGTGATTGAGTTTCTATGGTAACTCTGAGGAGGATTGGCACTTGTTTTATCAGTGTTTCCATCTCTTTCAAGCACACTAAACCACACACACAAGTGCACACTAAAATCACCCGTTTCCCGAGTTGTATGTTGGCGTAGTGGCATGTTTTTTGGCTCATTGGTGTTTTTGTGACCCATCATCTTCCTCCTGTAGTCTTGTGTCACACTGTTAATCGTTCCTGATTTCTTGTTACCTCTGTGTAACGTACATGTGGATTGACACTTGACTATAACAGAACCGTGCTGGTGGTCTGAACAGTGATGGGTCCGCTGGATTCGGAGACCCATGAGTGTTTAGATCACTAGACCACACTGGTCCTTTTCCACTGTTGATTAATATTTACTAATGATGGACCTGAAGCTGGATTATTTATCCTGGTCTAGCACACACACAAACGTGCTTTTGCTAGTCAGCACAAATGATAGTTTTAACTTTAAAGTCAACATGAAGTCAGAATTAAGCCCGGCAAACTATTGGTTGATCGGTTGGTTAACCTGTAGTCAAATAGCTATTCAGTCTGTTTGTGTTATTTTAGTAGTATTTGTATATTATTATAGAATTAATAAATATTTTAAATGGGCATTTATTTATTTAAGTTTTATTATATTTTTGGTTTTAATTTTAATTTATTTAATTTTATTTATTAAATTATAATATTTTAATTTATTATTATTATTATTATTATTATTATTATTATTATTATTATTATTATTGTTGTTGTTTTACTTTATTTTAAAGCTTCAGATATTCAAATTGATTTTGTCATTTTTATTAGTTTTATTTTTTTATTTTAATTTATTATTATTTAAATTTTTAAGTTTGTAATTTGACATTTCTAATTTTTTGCTGTAATATTTATATTTTATTACAACTTTATTTAAATGTAAAAATTGGTAACACTGAATTTTTATTTATTTATTTATTTATTTTATTATATTTTCATTTTAATTGTAGGATTTTTTTTGATTACGTGCTTTTATTGTTTTTGTTTTTTACATATGTATTTCTTTTTTTTATTTTATTTAAATTTTTTATTTAAAATTTTTATTTTCTTTTTCATTGATCATTATTTCAATTTTACATTTAGTAATTTGAGTAATTCAACCTAAATGTACTTATTTCTGTTAAATTTCTAAGTTTTTAATTTAACATTTCTGATTTTTTTCTCAAACATTTTTTTTAAGTTTTAATTTTTTGCTGTAATATTTGTATTTTATTACAGCTTTATTTAATTTTTAAAAAAAAAATAAAATAATAAAAATAATTAATAAAAAAATAATAATAATAATTGTTATTGTTAACTAAAAATAAATCAAGTATTTTAGGCTGCTATAGGTAATGCAACCTTTCCAAAATATTGCCATTTAACACCATAATTTAACTCTGGTTAACACCAGTTCAATAAAGATGTAACAGTATCAAATTAAGATAAGGATTGATGCCATTGGGATGCATGTAAATGCTATTAATTAAATTATGAATATCCATTCATATGTTTAATATGCATATTAAATCCACTCATTTCACTTGGAAATATGCCACATTACCAAATTCAATGAGTTGCAAATGTGTTTCACGTTGACTTTAAAGTAATATTGAATGTCATTTTTAACTAATCAACTGAATCAGAGTCAAAAACTGTAAATATATACCTTGAAATCATTTATGCTACATTTTGATATCAAAAACAACTTTCTCAGAAGTCATTTTGACCTGATCATGTTTGTGAGTGTGTGTACAAGGTCTCTTTACCCCCGAAAGTTCTCAGAGCGAGTTCATCTCTGCTCATGTGAGCTTTTGGGCGGACAGAGTCACGTGTTTAAAAACAGGCCCTCGCCCACACAGGTGCTGCTGGGTGTTACGCGTCCGAGAGCGTGTGTGCGTGTGTGTGTGTGTGTGTGTGTGTGTGTGCACCGCTGTAGGCGTGGGCCCCTGTTTTTGAGCAGGTGTGCTGTGTTGTTAACAGGGCTACCAGTGGTTGAAGGACAAGATCTTGAGCGAGGAGGGCCGACGCCAGCAGGCGAAGCTGAAAGAGCTGCAGGCAATCGCTGAGCGGCTGGGCTGCACGCTGCCACAGCTAGCCATCGGTACGCCTAACCCAAAGACACACTGCCGCTCTCTCTCTTTCTGTCTGTCTGTCCGTCCGTCCTGTGCCTCGCTCATCCTCTCCCCCTCTCATCCTCCCCTTCCTCAGACCACCGGAGCGGAAGCGTCTGTCCGTCTGCGGATGGCTTCACCAAACAAATGCGATTAGTTTGTGGCCGTTAATGGACGAGCATCATATTCTTGCTTAAGTGTAGTGATACGTGCAGTATACTAGTTTAAGATCAATTTCGTATAGTGTTTTATGATGTTCAGCGTGGTATCTGAGATGGGAAGTCTTGTGTAATGCTTTACAGAGAGAATGGAGTGTAACGTTTCAAAGAAGTATGTGCTACACGGTCTACAACGAAGGCTTTTATAAGGACTGCGACGCTTTGATTTCAGAACATCCTCTCAAAGTACAGTAATCTAATCTTGAGAGCTGAGAGCTCGTGATCACGGTCTGCTGCACGTCGTAATAGTCCAGTTAAAGGCAAAACCATCAGATTCAGCCACTTAAAGTGTGTGTGAGTGTGTGTGCGTGCTGAGACTAGGGAAGGGCAGTGCACCAAAATCTTAGCACAGCAATTGTATATCACTGGAACAGTGAAAATTAAACAAAAACAGAAGGTATGTATCATGTGGTAAAAAGTATTATGGGACAATCCAGTCAGTTCAGTGATTTTAAAAACTAAAGCTTATTACTTTTAGTCTTTCTTTTTTTTTATTACCAATTATTTTATCAAAAATTATTTATGACAAATAATTATTTTTTATTAAATATTTTATTTGATTTAGATTTTTTATTAGTAATTATATGATCAAAATAAATATTTATAACAAATAATGTGGAAAAGTTACTTGTTTATAATTTTTATAATTTTTTTTTTATTTTATCAAAATACTACTTTACAACAAATAATCCAAAAAAAGTAATTTTTATTTTTTTAGATTCTTATTTTGTTTGTTTAAAATAATCAAAATCATTTATAAAAAAAAAAAAAAAAATCATCCAAAAAGTAACAAATAATTATTTTGCAGTAATTACAAAAAGTAATTATTATTATTTCATTAGTTATTTTAATTAATTATTTTATTTGTTCTAGAATGTTTTATTAGTAATTATTTTATCAAAATTAATATTGATAACGAATAATGTGGAAAAGTTATTCTTATTGTTTATAATTTTTATGATTTTTTTAGTGTTTGTTTGTTTTATCAAAATAATTATTTCCGACAAATATTCCAAAAGTCATTCTTATTTTTACATGAATTTATATTATTTTTGTTAGTAATTATCAAAATCCTTTATAACAAATAATTCAAAAGTTAACTATTATTTTATGTTATCAAATTATTTATAACAAATTATTATTTTTTGATAATTGCATAAAGTAATTGTTTTTTTTAATAAATATGTTATTATTTGTTTTAGAATTTAGTAGTAATTATTTTATCAATTTAAATATAACAAATAATGTAGGAAAAGTCATTCTTACTATTTCTCTTTAATTTTTTATTTTATCAAAATAATTACTTTTATTTTTATTAGTAATTATTTTATAAATTTATTTAGAATAAATAATTATTATTTTTTAATCATTACAAAAATAATTATTTTAATGTTTTTTTTTAATTATTTTATCTATTTTAGTATTTTTATTAGTAATTATTGTATCAAAATAAACATTTATAACAAATAATGTGGAAAAGTCATTCTTATGTTTTTATTATTTATTTGTATTTCATTTTTTATTTTATCAAAATAATTACTTACAAATAATCCAAAAAGGTAACTATTATTTTTTTATTTTTATTAATAATTATTTTATCAATTTATTTAGAATAAATAATTATTTTTTAATCATTACAAAAATATTTTAATATTTTTTAAATTATTTTATCTATTTTTAGTATTTTTATTAGTAAGTATTATATCAAAATAAACATTTATAACAAATAATGTGGAAAAGTCATTCTTATGTTTTTATTTATTTGTATTTCATTTTTTTATTTTATCAAAATAATTATTGACAACAATAGAACAAAGTAATTCTTTATTTTTATCCGTCATAACAAATAATCCAAAAAAGTAACTATTATTTTATTTTATTTTTATGACTAATTATGTTATCAAAATAAATATGTATCATTCATTCATTCATTCATTCAATCATTATATGTATATATTTTTTTATTTATATTTTATGTTTTTATTAGATATTCTATTAAAACAAATATTTATAACTTTGTAAAAAGGAAAAAATCTGGCATTACTGGCACAAAATAAGATCATTCTTTAAAGCTCATTCTTCTTTTGGTCACGTACTTTTGCATTACTACATGTTTCTTTATCGCTGCTGCTTGTGAATTACAACTTGAAGCAGTCCTGCTTAATCGTAGCTGCACAAATATATCCACCGCAGTATAAATGGTACAGCAAACACATTACTATCGTCATACAATCCATACCATCGTCACACCGCCCACCCTGTTCAATACCCTTCATAACTCAGACACATAAAGTTTCAGGAAGGCCCTCATCTTCCCAACCTCACAAAACTCATAAATCAGCACTGTGTAGGTGACGGCACACCTTCTGTGATTCATCGACTGCGGGACGCCGGGGAATAAAAATCTTGACAGGACTTCGATCCCCAAAGTGACGGCCAATAGAATCACGTCCCCTTCCCTCACCTGTCCTGTAATGCAGTCGTACATTACATTTCACACCTCATTACTGGGTTGCCAGCCCCTCCCAGACTGCGCGGCTCCCTCTTCCCCCGCACGAGCGCAGCCAATCGATTCACAGCCACCGCTGCTCATTTACACCACCGACAGTGTATTTAAAAATAGTGCTGCGGGTCAGATCGCCTGCGAGGATTAATGAACTGCACACGGATGTAAATGGGCAGATGATTTTGAGGGATGACATCAGAGTGTGTTATTGACAGTGTTGGGGAGGCTGCTTTTACACTGTGAATTATAACTAGCAATCTAAAGTAGCTAAACTACAGTGAAGCTTGTCTTTCGATTTAAGTTGTTACAGTAAGTTACTAACAGAAGTACATTGAGAACTACATTGAGAAATTATTAAAGAAAAGGATTTTTACTACTTTTACTGCTGTAGAAAAAAATATCAGTATAGGGGGAAAAATGTTTAACACAAAAACAGATAATGGCATAACATTTCAAATTTCTTGGAGCCCATGCAAACATACCACAATATTTTTATATTATTAATATACTATATTTTTATTTATTATGTTTTATTTATTTTTATTTATTTATTTTATTTTTATTAGTCATTTTATCAAAATATACATTTGATTTGTATTATTCATAACAAATCATTAAAAAAAATATTATTATTAATATTAATTTATTTGTATTTTTTTTTATTAGTTATTGTATCAAAATAGTTATTTATAACAAATAAGAAATATACCACTAAAGATAGATGGATGGATATTATTTTTATATTTATATTATATTTTTTATTTATTATATTTTATTTATTTATTTATTTTATTTTTATTAGTCATTTTATGAAAATAATTATTCATAACAAATAATCAATTATTGTTGTTATTATTATTATTATTATTATTATTATTATTATTATATTCATATTTTATTTTTTATTGCTTCTTAGTTTATCAAAATAGTTATTTATAACATATATACCGCTATAGATAGATGGATATTATTTTTATATTATTTAAATGTATTTTTTATTTATTATATTTTCTTAATATATTTTTATTTTTATGTAATTTTTTTTATTCTTCATTATTTCAAAATAATTATTCATAAGAAATATTCCACTATAGATAGATAAATCTTTTTTTTAAATATTATGTTATATATGTTTTTTATATTGAAATATTAATATTTATTTTATTTTATTTTTTATTAGTCATTTTAAGTTTCATAACAAATAATCAAAAAAATTATTATTGTTGTTATTATTAGAAATCTTTTTATGATTTATATATTATATATTTTTATTTTTTATATTTAATTAATATATTTTGTTTATTTTTTATTTATTTTATTTTTATTAGTCATTTTATCAGAACGGTTATTCATAACAAAATACTTTATTATTGTTATTATTTTATTCATATTTTGTATTAGTTATTATTTTGTCAAAATAGTCATTTATAACGAATATACCACGATAGATATTTTATAATATTTTTTAATTTTGTTATTATATTTGTATTTTATTTTGTATTAGTTCTTTTATCAAAATAGTTATTCATATTATTATATTTTATTTAGATTATTACTTTGTTTTTAGTTAAATCTTTTGAATTACTATTTGTATATGGTTTCAAGGTCATTTTAACTTAAAGTTTTAGTAATTTGATTGAGTTGTCTTATTATTTATTTTTTTTTTTTTTTTTTTTTTTTTTACTGTAACTATACAGGTTTTATTCATTTTTATTTCAGTTTTAGTTCTTTTAGTACATCAACATAAACTAAATGAAAATGAGAAGTGTTGCAATTTCTCTAGCTGAACTAGTTTTTTTTATGGTTTTATAATAACACTAGTTTAATAACTCTTATTATTAAAATAAACCATATAAACAAATCGATTCACTCATGACTTTTTGCATCAACTTACTTTTGTGCAACACGTTGTGACATGAAACATCTAATGTAGTGTTTTGTCAGGTTATACCACTAAAAAATATGCCATATTAGTAGGTAGAAAAAATAGTAACCTCGCTATGTTTAGTTAGTTACTCCCCAACATGAATTAATAGTGTTGGCATGATTGTATTCCATATGCACTACCATTGTGTGTGTGTGTGTGTGTGTGTGTGTGTGTGTGTGTGTGTGTGTGTGTGTGTGTGTGTGTGTTCAGACAAAGCAATCTGTTAGGGCTAAAGTCCTGAAATCCATTAAAATCCTCTGTAGATTTACCCAGAACATCAGAGCTGAATGTTTCATATCATTTGCAGCGTTTGACACAGTGTAGCTTTGAAAAATACGAGCACGCTTCCAAATGGCCGCCGTATTACACACACACACACACACACACACACACACACACACACACACAGAGCAGTACTGTAAACACACTGCAGTGCCAACACACAGTGTCACAGATGGCACACACACACTCACTCACACACACACGCAAACAAACTCCCAGGAGGGATTGAAATCCCCACAGAGTTTCCTTCCTGTCTGTGTGTGGCGGCGGTGTTGCATGGACCGTGTTTAGGGAACGGCAGCGGTCAGCATGGCTCCTCTTCACCTCCTCTGCGCTCCTGCAGATATCGCTCGTCTTCCTGCGAAAAGAAAAAAAAATAAAAAATCTCACGCAGCTCTGGTTTTGAGCGCGCTCAGTGTGTCCCGGTGCTGGGAGCCATGGTAACAGAGTGGTCTGGCAACTGCTGTGTGTTTTGTGAGATGCTTCAGTGTGTGTGGGAGTGGGAGAAATAGCTGCTTTAATTTTGGAAATGGCTTAATTTGTATATACATATACATGTTTTAATATATATATAACTTTTATCTTTTGGCGACGGGTGGGTTTTGCTTTGAGGGTGTGTCATATGTTGTGTATGATATGTTTTATGCTGTATGTTCAACATATGTGCTCGTCTCCAGCGTGGTGCCTGAGAAACGAAGGCGTGAGCTCTGTGCTCCTCGGAGCCTCCAGCACGGACCAGCTCATGGAGAATATAGGAGCAATACAGGTGAGAAGGCAAATGAGCGTCAATCAAATGCTAAGCCCCGCCTTACAACCATTATTGACCAACCCTAGTGTTTCAGCTTTTGGATAATAACGAAAATATCCCAAACACAACATAAAACATTGCCAAAGCATTTGATAGAGACCTAAGGTACCTATATTTTGATATTTCTTGCACAGATGTTTTAGTTAATGGCTATCTGAAGTGTTGGCTGTGAGAAGCATTTGCATCTATTGTGATTCAAACTCTCTGCCGTTTTAATCATGTTACTGCAGTTTAACAATATAATGGTGTGCTTTCCAGTCTCATAAGAGTAATCTGTTCGATTTTAATCACTTTATGAGCCCATTTTACAGCAAATCATGCTGTTCACAGAAATCTCTATTCCTATGGGATGTTCTAGTGTATAATGCTCGTCTGAGCAGGTGGGCGGAGCTTAACCAATTGTTGTCAGTTGTTGGATGTGATTTGTGTGTGAGTGTGTGCTAAAGTAATGAGTGTTCCCACATTCATGGATAACCTGGAAATATAAATATTATAATAAATATATGTATATTTAAAATATAAATATTATCAAAATTAAATATAACTATTTTTAGGACATTTGAAGACATTAGTGAATATGAATCTAATTTAATTTATTTAATATAATTTAACTTTTTAATTTATTTTATTTTATTTTATTTTCACTTCTTGCACATTTACAACCCAGGACTTGGAACATGACCACTACGATAACCTTTATTAAATAACCACTTATTTAAAACAGAGAGAGAGGGAGAAATTAAAAAGTATTGCAAATTAACTGATTTGAATGTCTTGGAACTTTGAATGGAAACCACAAAAATTTTAAACATTGACCAATTTTCTAGTCATTTTCAATTCATGAACATTAAAAAAAGGTATTATATTTATATAGGTATAACATATATTTAATATATAAAATATAGCTGTAAATGTATGTTTGTTTGTTTGTTTGTTTGTTTGTTTGTTTATTTATATTTTATTTTTATTTATTCCTATTATTTTTATAACCTAGCATATTGAACATAAGCAAAACATTTTATTTTATTTTATTTTTATTTTATTTTATTTTATTTTTATAACCTGGGATATTTAACGCAACCACAGGTAAGATCTGAAATTGAAAATTCTTGCAAATTCTTTGCTCAAAATGTCTGGAACCTTGAAACCCTAAAATTTTAAATGTTGACCATTTTTCTAGGCATTTTTATGAAAACTATTAAATTTCATGAACAAGAAGAAAGGTATTATATTTATATAGGTATAAAACGTATGTGAAATATAACATCGGTATAAAATCTTTTTATTTATTTCTTTTATTTTATTTTATTTGCTTCCACTTTTTGCACATTCACAACCCAGGACATGGAAAATAACCACAAGCAATTTTTTTAATAGAAAATTCATTGGTCAAAATGTCTGGGAACCCTGAATAGAAATCACAAAATTTTTAAACGTTGACCATTTTTGTAGGTGTTTTAATGTATACTATTATAATTCATGAACAGTAAAAAAAAAAAAAAAAAAAGGTATTATATTTATATAGGTATAAAATGTATTTGATATATATATTGATAAAATACAAAGTATAGGTATAAAATATTTTTAATTATTTTATTTTATTTATTTATTTTTTATTTATTTATTTTTCAAAAATATGTTTTTATTTATTTATTTTTATTTCACTTTTTGCATATTTACAACCCAGGACATGGAACATGACCACGAGGAAGATTTGAAATTGAAAGTTCTTGCAAATTCATTGGTCAAAAAGTCTGAACACTTAATAGAAATCACTAGAAAAATATTTTTTTTATTTAGTTTATTTATTTATTCATTTATTTATTTTACTATTTGCACATTTACAACCCAGGACATGGAACTTAACCATGAGCAAGATTTGTAAGTGAAATTGGTCAAAATGTCTGCAAATAGAAATAGAATAGAAATCACTAAAAGTCAAAATAATGACCTTTTTTTGTTGTTGCATTTTTAATGCAGACTTAGCTGCAGTAGCTTCACTGAACTGGCTTGGGTAAAAATGACTTTGTTTCAGCCTGACTGTTGACACATATAGAGAACATCTACTCCCCCTAGTGGCCGTGATGAGAATACACTTTCTTGATGTTAGGCCTCACTTTTTATAAATAAATATATATCTCTCTTTCCACAGGTTCTTCCAAAGTTATCCTCCTCCATCGTGCACGAGGTGGACAGTATCCTGGGCAACAAACCCTACAGTAAAAAGGACTACCGCTCCTAGTGTGGAACCGGACGGGACCGGATGCTCCGCACCCACCTTTGCCTGATCCTCCGTTCGCTTCAGCTTTTACTGAATGAGTACCGGCCGCATGAGACGGGCAAGCACCCACAAACCCTGGAGAGCAAGACTTTTAGAACACAAAGGGCAAGAAACACGTTGAAAAACACACAAAACATACAAAAAAAAAAAAAAAAAACATTCACTTAACCGAGGGGTTGACATGCAGGATAGAGAGCGATGCTTTGAAGATACGTGCTGACGGAGTACTTTAAAACCAGATCATTAGGGTAATTAAGAACAAAATGAAAAATAATATGCTTAAAACATTTTAAAAAATAACATGCTTGCTTGGTTGCTGGAAATATTCAGTTTTTCTCTTTGCTTTTTTTTTTTTATATTGAATGCATAATAACAAAAATGGAGCTCAAGCTGAAATAGGTGATCCATAGCCGCTCATGTGATCCATTTGGGTTTGCGCACATCGTTCACATCGTCGAGGTGTCCCGACCCAGAACTCTTCACTGTGTCGTCTGCGTTACGTATGCACACGCCCCCCCTTCGCAGGCAAACCAATAAGCACTTTAAGAGAACATCAGAGAGAGCGGCTTGGTGAAAACCGATTTGCAAGCGGCTCATCTCTAGTGTGGAACGGGGCAAAAATCAATCGCTTTTTCTTCTTCTGCACAGGGCATTGCGTCGTCTCGCCGTTTAGCCTCAAAACTCGGCCCAGGCTTCTCACGCAACATTGCTTTTGCTAACAGGGCCGCCTGAGACGTTCTGATGTCAGATCGCTCCATCAGATGTTGTGGTTTTGGAGGGCAGCTGTCTGTGTGATTGCTGAAGATGAGCCTCGGAGGTCTTCCATCCACAGTAACCTGCTCCCGGCGCACACATTTAGTGTACTGATATTACAATTAATCATGCTGATTTATTAGAGTTTAAGTGTAGATCGAATTATCTGACGTACTAATGGGATAAGCATGCTTCAAAAGTATTTTATACTAATTAATTAATGCTAAATTTTTTAAGTCTGAAGAGTGAATGTTAGGAAACATCAATAATATTTTCTGGTCGTATTTCACCCCAAAATCAACTTCTATACACAATAAAAGATATACAAAATAATTTTGCCTTCTATTTTAGGATAATTACAGTTTATGCATTTTTGATTATAAAGAGTGATGTAACATTATGCTAGTATTTTGGAACAGCTACTGAAAAAAATGTCCAGGCATGATGCATTACAGTAACCTGATTTTTTTTTTTTTTTTTTTTTTTTAATTAGAAGAAACAAAAAAAAAAAAAAATCAAAAATAATATTTCATTCATGGAAATAATTGTCACACAACAATGCAAAAAAAAAATCATGATCCTAAAAATATACAGTGTAATATAAGATACACAGTACAAAATTGTATTACTTATTTTATGCTGTGGTTTTTTGCTTTGTGACTTCTTTCTTTTTTCTTTTCTTTTCCTTTTCTTTTTTCCTTTTTGTTGCATTATGACCATTTTCGTTATAATTAAGCACATATTCCCGACAAATAATCATTAATGTTGTTTCTAAAAAAAATGTTAATTTTCGTTTAAAAACAAAAAAAGAAACTTGATAATCCTAAAAATATACAATGAATGATATTCAGTACAAAATAGTATTACTTATTGTTTTAGGATAATTACAAATTTATACATTTTTTGTGACCATTTTCATGATTAATATCATTTTCCTTACAATTTGTCTTAAAATCGTATTACCTAAAAATATACAATGTAATAGATGTACGGTGCAAATTTATATTATTTTTATATTATTTTATATTTCTATTATTATTTTAGGTTTTTTGTTTGTTTGTTTTTTTTTTGTTTTGTTTTGCATTGTGACCATTTTCATTATAATTAAGCACATTTTCCCAATAAATTCTTTAATTTTATGTTAAAAAAAAAAAAAAAAGATTGTCCTAAAATATACAATGTTGGATATACATCACAAAATTATAGTACTTAATTTTTTTGTGACCATTTTTATGATAATTAATATAATTTTTTCTTAAAAATTCTCATAAGATATGAAAATAAAAATATATGAAAGAAAAATCTTGAAAGAAAATATATCAAGATTATATTAGGTATTATTTTAGGTTATGTGAAAAAAAAAATATATATAATATACTGTATATCAGATTAAGTGTACATCATGATAGTATTTGAGTACAGCTACTAAAAAAATGTCCAGGCATGATGCATTACAATAACCATGTTTTTATTATTATTATTATTATTTTTTTTTTTTTTTTATTTTTTTTTTTATTAGAAGAAATAAAAAGGAAAGTCAGAAATAAATAATCATTCAGTCATGTAAATAATTGTTCCACAATAATGCAAAAAAAAAATAATAATAATAAATGGACAGTGCTAAAGATATACAATGTAAAATATACAGTGCAAAGTTATATTTTTATTATTATTTATTATTAATTTTTTGTGACCATTTTCATGATAATTAGGATTATTTTCCCTAAAAATTGTCTTTGTGGAAAAAAAAAAAAAAAAGTCATGATGCATTACAGTAACCTGATTTTTTTATTATTATTATTATTATTAAAAGAAATAAAAAAGAAAGTCAGAAATTAAAAATCATTCATATGTGGAAATAGTCGCACAGTAATGCAAAAAAACAAAAGGATAGTCCTAAAAATATACAATTTCCAACAAGATGTACAGTGCAACAATATATTACTTATTATTTTTGGACCTTTTTTTTTTTTTTTTTTGCATTGTGACCATTTTCTTTATAATTAAGCACATTTTCCCTCCAAGTTGTCTTTAATGTTATGTTAAAAATACTGTAGATTGCTGTAATGCAAATATATAAGCACATTTTACACACACATTTGAAAAAAAAAAATACTATTTAAAATATTTTAATGTAATTGATTTTGGGGTGAAATATTACCTGAAAAAAAAATTCATGACATTCACCACATAAGGCAAATTCATTGATGAGTAAAACTAAGTCGAATCATGGTGTGGTGGTAGCCTAATGCTCATAAATAACGGGCTGCTAAAACAAAAATGCAGGTTCAATCCTAAAGGGAGGTCAAACACCGTTCTGTTTGATCTCCCTGCGATTGGACGTCTACGAGTAGCAAAAACCAACAGTGATTTGATGATGTTGTCTGCAGCGTAGCTGGGGCCGGCACCTGTGGCCTTCACAGCACAGCAGAAGCTCCTGACTGTTTCAACGCATCATCTCACCTGCCCAATAGGAGCAAAGACCTGTTTGTGTCAGCAGCTCAGGGACTGCGCTAGAATGTCCACGTATGCATGTGTATGTGTGAGTGTGAAATACATCGTCTAACTTCATCTCATTTCTGGACACTGGGCATTTGTTGTATATGTTCCGGTGATGATACGTGTGGCTGAAGCCAAAGATTTATCCCTCATCCCGTCAGTACGGTGACTCCCGTGTCCTCTTTCCCACGGAGAGGCGATGGCTCGTTTAGCAGCATGTATCTGCGCATCTTTCCTCACTTTGTATATTCACTCTGCGCTCTAGGAATAGAAGTACATATAGACGTACTTAGTGCAAGTATACATAGTGCACCCAGTATGAATAATAAGCAGTCTTTAGATCTTTTTTTTAAACGGCGGTTGTTCGCCAAACCTCGATCGATTAGTGAATTCATCGAAGCGTCCCTGATCAAGCACAAGGGAATTGCATGAGGTTCATTTGGAAAGCATGCGGCGAGATCCACGCGCTCACGGCGCTTTTAATGCATAGTTCGTATCCGATAATGTCGTGATCATTTTTGTACAATTCTGAAAACATGAGCTTGCTGTTCTTCATGGTTGTGATTTAAAAACACTCTAAAAATCAGAATCAGATTTTACTCGGACTAAACTCGGGAGTTTTGTGCTTAGGGGAGATAAATTGGTCAAATCAGCTTTAAAATAGTTGAATGTTGAAGTTTGGAGTACGTTCATCTCATCTGTGCGTTTGTGTGTCTGTCTGAAGAGCCACGTACATTTACTGTGTGTAATGACGGTGCAGTTATTCCTGACAGTCTCTGAAAGATTTGCACTTTATTCGTTAGGCTGTTGCTTAATTGGAGATGATTCATTTACATTTATAGTGTTAACGTCTTTTATTTTTTCCCTTTTAAAGGAATGTTTTAGGTTCATGTCGACTAATAATCATTTCAAATAAACCAAGTATGTTGTTAACAGTAATGTACTTGTGCAGCTATATGTAAAAATAAGTATTATGTGAAATTTGCAGTTTACAACATTTTTTGCATTGCAGTAATGATAATTTGTGGAGAGAATCCTGAAAAAAGGCTTCACTTATCTAATGCAAAATAGAATTGATTTTATGATTAAAATATTTTCTCTAAATGTCTTTAGAGATCACCCAGTAAGACAAATAAATGAAATTTTAAAACTGATCATTCAAAAAAACAAAATTAGTAGAATTGACACATTAATAAAATAAAATGATGATTTAAAAAAAGAAAAATGAAGTGGTAGCCAGGTGGCTTACAAATAAATAAAGACAAATTAAAATAAAATAAAATGATTGGTTATTTAAAAAAAAAAAAAAAAAAAGAAAAGAAAAGAAAAGAAAGTAAAATGTGGTAAAAAGTGGTAGCCAAATGCTTACAGAAAAATAGACAAATTAACAAAATAAAATAAAATAATAATTTTAGAAAAGAAGAAAGAAAATTGAAGTGAGGCCAAATGCTTTCCGATAAATGAAGACCAAATAATGTAATTTAATAATAACAAAAAAGTAACTGATGATTAAAGAAAGAGAAAATGAAAAAAATGTATTAGTAGTAGTAGTAGTAGTCAAATGCAAAAATAAAGGCATATTAATAAAGTAAAACAATTGATTATTAAAAAAGAGAGAAAATTAGAAAAAATATGTGGTAGCCAAATGCTTAGAAATAAATAAAATTATTATATAATATATATTATATACCTGTTTTTGTGTTTTGTTTTTTTGGGCTGCATTTACCACTGGATTAAAATGAATATACATGAATGATTTTTTTTTTTTTTTTTTAAAGGAAAAATTAAGTGGTAACCAAATGCTTACAAACAAAAGCAATTAATGAATTTTATTTATATCTAAGCATTTGGGTCCACTTGATTTTTTTTTTTTTTTTTTTTTTTTTTTTATAAAATAAAATAAAATAAATAAATAAAATTATATATCTTTTAAAAAGGAAAAATCAATAGTAACCAAATGCTTACAAATAAATAAAATCCATTAATTGATTTTTTTTTTTTTTTTTTTTGGTAAGCATTTGGTTACCACTTGATTTGAAAAAAAACGGTACAATTCATTAATTGATTTATTTTTTTTTTTTTTAAAGGAAAAAATCAAATGATAACCAAATTCTTACAAATAAATGAAATTCACTGATTATTTTAAAAAAGAAAGAAAAAACAAACAAAAACAAGTGGTAACCAAATGCTTACAGATAAATTGATTGGGGGAAAAAAAAAAAAAAAAAGTGTCAGCCAAATGCTTATAAATGTGATGTGTGTTTGTGAACATTTTTATCACCCCAGTATCATGCTAGTATAATGCTTAAGTGTTATGGTTACACTTGACTAAATATATTTAAATATTTTCTTGCCTTGTAAGCTTCATTACTGTCAACAACTTTTTTGTTTGTTTTATATGTCCATAGAGTTTTGAGTCATACTAAAACCTGAAACATTCCTTTAGATTTCATTATGTTGTCACCTAAATATCCGTACATCGAATTATCATGGAAATGAAATGACTGTGTGTGCACTAATGTGAGCAGTAGATTTGTGAATAGAGGCAGTTATTAGTTTAGTCGGATGTTGAGATTCATCACTGTGTTTTCCATAGAGGAGCTGCCAGAATCCCAGCGTTCGTCCGTGTGTTTGACTGGACTCATCATGTCTGAGTTTGTCTCATATCTATGAATATTTTTAGCTGATCAGTGTTGCATCACGTCAGCCTGTTTCTGCTCTCGTTGACTCTGGTCTTTTGAAATGGTGTGAGTATCATCGATTAATTTCCACGTCTCCGAGTAGTTTCAAAAGCTGGCAGGATTTTTATTAGCGACCTTTTAAGTTCAAAGCGGAATGGTTGGGAAAACAGGGAAAAGTCATTGCTATTAATTATCAGTCCATATTTGACAGGTCAGAGGTGACGGATGCGTGTCGAAGTATTATTTTCAAGTACCATGCTTTAGTTCCCGAGGAGATTATTTTTCATGTTTAGTATTTTGCAAAGATAAAAACAAAAATATGATTTTATTTTTTTACCATTCTTTGTTGCCCTTCGGTGGTACTGACCTGAAGATGACTGACGGTGATGATGATGATGAAGATGACAAAGATTACAAAGAGCAATTATTTGCACTGATTATGCATTTTGGAGAATTCTGTGAAATGTATACAATGGCAAGCTACATTTCCACGCTTCGTGGAGAAATACTGTATGTCGAGTCAGATATATCTGTATATAGTTTGACCTTTGTACATATATATATATACATAAGAGTATTCATGGTCCTGATCACTCCAGCCTTTGGTTCGTTTATTTTCATCGAAAGGCATTTGCTGACTGCATTGTGCTTGAATCTGAATTTAGACATGTACAGCGCCAGTATCTATGAAATGACAACTATAAAATGATGACAATGAAAAACACACCTGTTTGTGTCTTTGTTTCTTAAGAAATACATTATGGAGGCTTCCGTTAAAGCTGCGGTAGGATCAAAAAATACATAATATTGTCAAATATTATTGCAGTTTAAAATAGTTTATATTGTAATACTAAAATGTAATTGAGTTGGCTTGTGAAATCCAACTCTCTGAAATGCTATTTAAACTTATTATTATTCTTCTTCAGCCCAGCTCTTCAGACTGATCTGACTGGGTGTGCTTTATCTTTTCTAACTGATCAGATGTACGGATTTCCTAAAAATGATGATTAAAACTGGGAAAAATTGACGGGAAGTTCGAATGAGCCAAGACTATTCAAACCCCCCAGAATTTCTTGAGACTCAGTCAAACTTTCCTTCTATGTACGATTTCTAATCCATGTAAATTCATTCACACTAACTTGTTAATCATGCTGGAAACATGCTAATCATGTTAAAATTATGCTAACAACATGCTGGTAAATTGTTAATCATGTTAGAAACATGCTAATCATGCTTGAATGTTAGTAACTTGCAAATCATGCTAACAACATGCTAGTGACATGTTAATCATGTTAGAATCATGCTATCAGCATGCTAATCATGCTAGAATAATGCTAACATGTTAGTAACTTGCTAATCATGCCAGTAACATGTTAAGTATGCTAGAAGCATGCTAATAATGCTAGAATTATGCTAACGTGCTACTAACTTGTTAACATGCTAGCAACATGTCAGTAACTTGCTAATCATGTTAACAACATGCTAGTACCTTGCTAATCATGTTAGAATCCTGTTAGAAGCATGCTACTAACATTAATCATGCTAGAAGCATGCTAGCAGCATGTTAGTAACATGTTAGAAACGTGTTAGTAACTTGCTAATCATTTTAGTAACATGCTAATCATGCAAGTAACATGTTAGTAACATGTTAATCTTGTTAGAAACATGCTAGCAGCATGCTAGTAACATGTTAATCATGCTACAATCCTGCTAGCAGCATGTTAGTAACATGCTAATCATGCTAGCAACATGCTAGTACCTTACTAACCATGTTAGAATCCTGCTAGCAGCATGTTAGTAACATGTTAGAAACATGTTAATCCTGCTAGCAACATGCTAGTACCTTGTTAATCATGATAGAATTATGTTAGAAACATGCTAGTAACTTGCTAATCATTTTAGTAACATGCTAATCATGCAAGTAACATGTTAGTAACATGTTAATCTTGTTAGAAACATGCTAGCAGCATGCTAGTAACATGTTAATCATGCTACAATCCTGCTAGCAGCATGTTAGTAACATGCTAATCATGCTAGCAACATGCTAGTACCTTACTAACCATGTTAGAATCCTGCTAGCAGCATGTTAGTAACATGTTAGAAACATGTTAATCCTGCTAGCAACATGCTAGTACCTTGTTAATCATGATAGAATTATGTTAGCAACATGCTAGTAACTTATGAAGCATGCTAATCATGCTAGCAACATGCTGGTAACTTGCTAATTATGTTCACAACATGCTAATAAAATGCTAGTAACTTGCTAATCATCCTAGAAACATGATAGTAACTTGCTAATCATTACACATGCTAGTTACATGTTAATCATGTTAGTAAGATGTTCACTATCTATTGATCTGTCTGTCGCTGACAGACTGTAGTCCCTTCAAAACATTCAAACTATTTCAGACTGAAAACCATCAAACTTAAAACTTTTCAAAACTTCTTAAACTTTTCAAACTTTCTGGTCTGGCTTTCTCAAGCAAACTTAAAGTTTGTCTTGAACTTTTTTTTATCTAGTTTATTTCTGTGATCAAAGCTGAATTTTCAGCATCATTACTCCAGTCTTTAGTGTCACATGATCCATCAGAGATCATTCTATTATACTGATTTATCATCTTTTTTTTTTTTTCTTTCTTAAGAAAATATGAAAAAAATTGAAAAAGAAAAGATGACTTTAATGAATGTTTCACAAATCTTGCTCCAAATGTAGACACCATTGCTGAAATAAAAAATATATAGTGCACAACTGTTTGAAATATTTCTGCATTACACATGCTTAAAAAAATAATATTCCAGGGAGGCACAAGTAAAAACTAACAGGTTCACACAATGCAAAACATTTACAATTGTATATTTTACAAAACATATAAATAATTCAAACTTTATACAAAACATTAATTCAAAAGCATGTTTTCTAACATTAACATATACAGGCCCTTCTTTAATAAAGGCCACCATAGCACCATTTCTAAAATCGTAACATCCACACAGATGGTTCTTTATCAAATGTTATAGTCTGTCAAAGAGGTAAAACAAATACAGTTTGTGTTCATCCATAGATTGTGTAAAATTAGTAAACAATCTGGGACTTTTATTTTCTAAAATGTCTTCATCCAGCAGCATCAACAAGGACGTGATGAAATGGAAAGGCACTTTTCTTGTTTAGTGGAGTCAAATGTGAATCTCACAACAGTACTGAAACACAGACAATATGAAAATCTCCTGAACGAGTGACGAAGGATCAAGTATGAGCTCTGAGGAGCGGTCGGGTGAGTAAAGTGCATCTGTGTGTTGAACGTGATCGGTCTGAATGAACCTGCAAACATCTCTTAAACACAGTTGTGCTTTGATTGAGCTTAACGTCTGTATTCTGTGAGTTTGTTAGCGCTACGAGGTGTTGAGCTGTGATTGATTCTCTTTTGGACGTCTGGAGTCGAGCTCTGGAGGTCCACCTACAAACACATAATTATAACCGTTAAATCACATTGTAGCATCATTTCCTGTATGTGTCGAAGTTAAAATGGCAACACTTTACAATAACATTCCATTTGTTAGCTATATTTAATGCATTAACAACAAGCAATCTTTAAAATATAACCATTTAATGTTAGTTCATGTCAGCTCAGGTCTATTAAATAACATGGTAACACTTTACAATAAGGTGTCACGTGTTAGCATTAATTAATGTATTAACTAACATGAACGAACAATGAACAATACATTTATTATACTATTTATTACTCTTGTTCCTGTTAGCTCAGTCCATTAACTGATGTTAACAATTTATGATTTTAATAATGCATTAGTAAATGCTTAAATTAACATTAATTTAGATTAACAAATGCTGTAGAAGTATTTTTTTTATTGTTAGTTTAACTTATGTAGTTAACTAATGGAACTCTATTGTAACTGAATCTAAAACCATTAAAAAATGATTTAAAATACACAACTGAAATAAAATATTAATTAACCTAAATTTATTTTATCTAGTTATCACAGAAAATTTCAGATTTTCATTTAAATTTAAACTAAAACTGAAATAAAATTAATGGGCTTGCTTAAACTAATACAAATGAAAAAAAGACCAACTAAAATGTGAACAAAAATAGACTACATAGAAAAATAAAAAATGAAGAACAAAATAATTTAAAAAAGTAAACAAAATTTTAAAAAATGATATAGACTAAAAAAACGAATGAAAATAAAAAACAGTTACTAAAACAAAAAGTAAAAAAAAAAAATGAAAACTACAGACTTAAAAAATGAATAAAAATGAAAAACAGTTATTAAAAAACTAAACAAAAAATAAAAACCATATACTTAAACAAAAATGAAAAACAATTACTAAAATGAAAACGTAAAATATTATAAAATCAATATACACTAACAAACTAATACAAATGAAAAAAAATTATTAAAAAAGTAAAAAATATATAAATGCTACATACTACATATATATATACTACATAGACTTTAATATAAACGAAAAGCAAAACAAAATGATTGTAAGTAAACAAAATATAAAAAATAAAATAAAATAACGAAAATGAAAAAAAAAAAATTATTGAAAAAGTAAAATATAAAAATAAAAACTATTTAGACTTAAAAAAGAAAAACACAAAATTACAAAAAAACAACATTTTTACATTAAAATAAACTATATGGAATAAAAACAAATGTCAATAAAAAGCAGTTACTAAAACTAAAAAGTAAACAAAATTTAAAAATAAAAACTATATAGACCTGAAAGAATTATGAAAATGAAAAACAAAATTTATTGCATTTATTAAAAATTGCAAAAGCAAAATATAAAAATAAAAACTATTTAGACTTTAAAAATGAACAAGTAAATAAAATATTTAAAAAAATAATAATTAAAAAAAAAAAAAAAACTATATGGACTTTTAAAAAAAGTACATACAAAAAAACAACAAAAATTCTAAAATTTTAACAGAAACCAAAATGTAAATGATTAAATGTTACTATAATAGCATCTCAAAGACAGTAAATTACACACATACACGTGTATGTGATGTCTTATATAATATTTATATACATTATAAATTACTATACATCAAATCATATATGTTTTGATGACAAATTACGAGAAGTCAGAGAATTCCCTGCTTATCTACTTACTGATCATCGTTAAACTGAAAGCTTTCAATTCATTAATTCAGAATCATATGCAATAATAAATAGATTTAAATTCAAGTTCTGAGTTGTAAAATTGTGATTTTGTTAGGCTAATTCAGTAGTTTATTCCAAACCCTGATTCCACTGTATAATATGAGACAGCTTTACGTTGTGAGCATGTGAGGCCGATCCATCCATTCAGACAGGAGCAGCGTCCGTTTCTGCTGTCGCACTGAGCTCCGTTCTCACATTCACATGTGAGCGCACAATCTGGTCCGTAACGCATCACACTGCAGTCTGTCTCAACACAGCACACATCAGACATGAGCATATGAGCATATTCATATATAATCAAACGTGTGTTCGTGTTACTGGACTCACCGCTGTCACAGCGGACACCCGTCTTTCCTGAGGCGCAGATACACCTGCCGCTCGCCGGGTCACACGGTGTGTCCTCAGCACAGTCACATGACTGAGAGCAGTTTGGACCGAATGAGCCCTGATCACATTCTGAGAAAGAATAAAAAAAAAAAAAAAATAGTAAGCTTTATTAATTTTGCCTTAAAAAAAAAAGATTTTATTGTTTGTTTTTTAGTTCTTTATTTGAAGTAAAAAAATAAAGTTTTAATTTAATTTAAAATATGTATTTATTGAAATAATAATTATAATATAAATTAGAATGATCATTTTTTATAAATATTTAATTATATCGTAGTTGTTTTATATAATTTTGGTTTATATATATATATATATATATATATATATATATACACAACTTAAAAGGTGTGGACTGCTGTATGTGACGAACACCTGACCTCTCTCGCAGCGAGGGCCGTGAAATCCAGCGGGACAGAGACACTGTCCGGATCTGGGGTGACATAAAGCCCCGTTCACACAGTCACAGTGCTGCTGACAGCCAGAGCCGAACAGACCGGCGGGACACGCTGAAACACACACACACGGACTGTCATCACATAGCAAATGCTAACTCTGTACTGTACACGGCTTTATAAAGATGTGAATCTCACCGTGCTGACAGAGATGACCGTAATATCCCGGCTCACAGCGGCAGCTTCCTGTCACTCTGTCACACGTGCTGTTATTCTCACACAAACACTGAAGAGCACAGTCAGGACCGAAACGACCCTCAGGACACTCTGACAACACACACACACACACACACACACACACACACACACACTGAATCACTGATACTGACACATTTGAGTTTTGGCAGATTTGAAGCAGCCAGGACACATGCAGAGACCACAGAGAAACAATATTTTACACTATGCTAATTTTTGATGATAATTTTTTTTTAATCATATTTAATTATAAAACATTATAATGTTATTAATCATTTTTTGGTGTGATTTTAAAAAGTAGTAATAATGCAATTCTAATACTGTATAATTTTATATATATATATATATATATATAAAATACAGAATTATAACTGTATTATTACTACTTGTGTCATTTAGATTAGATTATTATATAACACCACTATATGCATGTATTTTATATGCTATATATAATTTATAGCATATTAAAATGTAAAAAAAAATACTATGCAGTCAAAGTTATATATATTTCAGCCATCTTTTCTAAAAAAATATTATTATAATTATTATATATATATGATTTAACTATTATATTATATTATATATTAACTATTTTTTATATTAGTATAACTATTAATATAAAAAATAGTTATATATATTTCAGTCATCTTCCCTAAAATAATAATTATTATTATTATGTGTATATATTTTTATATATTATTTTAATGACATTTTAATGATTCTACAAATTTTTAATTTTATGTTTTAGTTTAATTAATTTTATTAAGATGTATTTATTATGTATTAACATTTTAATGATTTTATTTAGCATTTTATTTTTAAATAAGTTTTATTTTACTTTTATTTATGATTTGTTTTAGTATTTTAGTTTTTCTTTTAAAATGCATTTCATTTCATTTAGTTTTAATTAGATTTTAAGGTTGTCTGTATTTTAAATTGACCTTAAATTTTTCTTCTTACTTAAATTTATTAATTTTAATGATATTAAAATATAATATGCATATTTTAATTATATGCAGTCAAATATATATAAATATTTGACTGCATCATCTTCCCTAAAATTATATTGTACTATATATTTTTCATATATTTGATATACTTGTAATGTTATTATAATGTGTGTGTGTGTGTGTGTCTGTATTATATATATATATATATATACACACACTCATTCGTCAGATCATTTTAAGAATATTACATTTAATGATATAAAATATATACAATATTTTATTGTATTTTAATATAATATGCTCTGTATGTATAATTATATATATATATATATATATATATATATATAAACTAATATGCAGTTAAACAGCCCCCCCCCCTCAATCATTGTCCAAAAAAAATATTATCATTATTATTATTATTATTATCATATTTTATCAAATGTATAATTATACATTTTAGAACATTTCATGCCATTGTAGAATATACTTGTGTTCTTTTTCTATGTGAGTGTATGTATATATTATATATTACTTTTAAGTAAAATAAATAAATATAAATTTAGTAAATATAAATTTAGTATATAAATATAAAAATATACAGTATATAAATGTCACCTTTGTCACAGCGTGAGCCGGTCCAGCCGAGAGTACATGAACAGTTTCCAGAGACGCCGTCACACAGACCTCTGTTACTGCAGTCACAGCGCTGAGAGCAGCCCGATCCGAAATGACCCGCGGGACAGACTGCACACACACACACACACACACACACACACATACAGTCAGACATCAGAGAAACACACACATCCAACCTCAGCAAACAGCAGCTCACCTTCATCTCCCACACACACGCCTGTGACCGGATCGTTCCTCGCCCCCTTTCCACAGACGGACACGCGGCCGCAGTCCGGCCCGTAGCGTCCCGACGGACACGCTGAACACCAGAGCATACGGGAGGAGAAGAGTGCTGTTGAAACGCTGCAGTCCGACAGATATACAGTTCGGTGTGTTTGGAGTGTTTGCTGTGTGACACTCACTGAGCTGACAGCGGGCCCCGATGAATCCGGCCGGACATTCACAGGCGCCCGAGACCGAAAGACAAACTCCGCCGTTCAAACACTCGCAGCGACGCTCACAGCCGGGACCGTAGAAACCTTCAGCACACGCTACACACCAAACACACACAAGAGAGAATGAGAACAGCAGCACATCATCAACATCAGACAGAGACAAAATGAAAGCTTTACTGATCATGTTCTGAGTTTAGAGCTTTCTAATTAGCCCGGTCTCCCCTATTATAGCAAAATAACATTTGATCTAAAGCAGACATTCGCAACTTTTTTGGTCAACCAAACCCCTAAAGCAGACTTTAATATTACAATTAATTAACAACATACACTCGTGTTCATGGTTTTCTAATGTTGGGCTACAGTGATCTGACATACTGGCTAACAAACAAAATATTTCATTTTTAATATATATATATATATATATATATATATATATATTATCAATTTTAATTTTAGGTTTTTAGGATTTTATTATTTTGCTGTTTTTAAAATGTTAACTTGATTTTATACCTGTAAATTTCTTGACCTCACATTTATGATTTTATTAATTTGACTGTTTTAGGGGTTTTTTTTATCTTTAAATTAATTTTTTTTGTGTTTTAGCTTGTATCTTATTTTAAAAAGCATTACATTTTACATTTTTATGATTTCAAACATTTTAGGTAAGAGTTTAGTTTGTTTTTATTTTAAAAAGTATTTAATTTGACATTTTTTTAATTAGGTTTTAATTAGATTTTACATTTGCTTCTATTTTAAATGTATTATAATGTATTTTACCTTAAAATTGATTTTATATTTTTACAATTTTATATATTTTGGTAAGAGTTCAGTGATTTTTTTTCCATTTTTATATAGTGTTTTACTTTGTTTTTATTCTTTAATTCATTAATTTTAATTTAGCTTTTTTTGTGTTTTAGTTTGTTTTTTATTTTAAAATCATTTAATTTGACATTTTTATTAAGTTTTAATTAGATTTAAATTTTATATTTTTATGATTTTATATATTTTGGTAAGAGTTTAATGATTTTATTCATTTTTAAATAGCGTTTTACTTTGTTTTTATTTTTTAAGTGATTAATTATAATTTAGCTTTTTTATGATTTTATTTTTTGTTTCAGTTTGTTTTTTATTTTAAAAGCATTTAATTTGACATTTTTATTAAGTTTTAATTAGATTTTTTTTTTTTTAGATTGTATTTTAAATTTTTACCTTAAATTTAATTTGATATTTTTATGATTTTACATATTTTGGTAGGAGTTTTATGATTTTATTCATTTTTATGTAGCATTTTACTTTGTTTTTATTTTTTAATTTATTAATTTTAATTGAGCTTTTTTATGATTTTTTGTTTCAGTTTGTTTTTATTTTAAATGTATTTAATTAGACTTTTTTTTATTAATTTTAATTAGATTTTTTTTTTTTTTGTTTGTATATTAAGATTTACCTTAAATTTAATATTATATTTTTATGGTTTTATGGGAATGGTTTAATGATTTTAAGATTTTTTTTTATTCAATGTTTTACTTTGTTTTTTATTTGTTAAGTAATTAAATTTAATTAAGCTATTTATGCTTTTATTTTTTGTGTTTCAGGGTTTTTTATGTATTTAATTTTGCATCTTTATTAAGTTTTAATTCGATTTTAAGTCTGTTTGTATTTTAAAATATACCTTCAGTTACCAAAACCTATAAAATCATAAAAAAATCAAAAATGAACTGTAAATTTAGTTTAAAATGTATTGTTTTATTATCTTATTACATTTTAATTTGATTTTGTAAATCTGTAAGATTTTGAAATAATGTACCTTGATTTACATTTTTCAGATTTTCTGTATTTTTATTTAATTTGACATTTTCTGTGATTTAATCAATCAAGCTACTCAACTCACAAACCCCTTGAGGCTCTCTAATGACCTCACCTGAACTAAACCACAGCAGAGCAACAAACCCAAAACATTCTCACAGTAATATCAAGTTTAAATGCATCGCTCACCCTGTTCACACTTGGGTCCAGTAAATCCGGGCGCGCAGTAACACTCTCCAGACACCGGATGGCACAGCTGGTTTCTCTCTGAACACTGACACACCTGATTGCAGTTGATGCCGAAGGTGCCGGGCAGACAGGCTGTAGAGACAGACTCAGATGGTATTACTTCTTAAAACAACCCTTTTTCTGCAATGGTTTGGCACGTTGTGCAGTAAGAGTGAAGCTGCAGACACTCACTCTGCTCGCAGCCGTTTCCCGTGTATCCAGGAGGGCAGCCGCAGTGTCCCGTCACGTGATGGCACGATGTGCCCGGCGGGCAGGAGCAGCGCTGGACACAGTCCTGACCGTATGAGCCCGGCAGACACGCTGACATAAACACAGATAATGTCCACAGACACACTTCAAATGAACATTAAATGTATATATATTAATTATTTTTCATATAATTTGCTAATTTAATAAGTAATAATTAAATAATTAATTTAAAATAAAATTATTCATAAAGTAATAATTATTTTATATTTGATAATTATTTATTATAGGTGATAAGCTAATTTTTTTAATTTCATTAATTAATTATTTAATATTTAATAAATGTTATTATTAAATTATTACGATCTGCAATTAGTTAATATGGGTTATAACTAATGAGTTCATATTTTAAATTATTTATTAATTATTAAATAAGTAATATACTTTATTACAGGTGACTATTTAATTTTTTTTTAATTACTGCATTTAATACTTTTAATTATTTAATATTTTAAATAATTGCTATTATTAAATTATGTAATTATTATATGTAATTAGCTATTATAGGTTACAACTAATGATTTAATATTTTTATTTATTAATTATTAAATAAGTAATAATATAATTAATTATTGCATTTAATTATTGTAATTACTTAATAATTAATCAATTTTTTTGTAATTATTGCATCTAATAATTTTAATGACTTAGATTTTTATTGTAATTATTTAATTGAATAATTAAAATTAAAGCAATTATTTAATGTTTGAGTGAATTTATAATTAAATGTTTCATTATTTATTATGTGTTAGAACCAATATGACCAATGTTATACAAGTAATAATATTTATAAATTACATATGAAGAGTTTATTTACAAGAGTTTTTAACTATTTTCATAAATCATATTTTTTCATTGTGCATTCCAATAAATCTCAATCAAACTCCAGTTGGGTTATTTTGATATAAAGTAAAAAAAAAAATACAGCTAAAAACATGATAACATAATAAAAAAACAAGATTTAAAAAAAAAAAAAAAAAAATGTTTTTGCAAATAAACTGCAATATTAAATATAATATAAAATAAATATAGTTTTGCAATATTAAATCTGAGTTATTATGATGTTTAAAAAACATCTGAAATGTAATTATTTAATATTGATTAAATAGATTAATTAGCTATTACTAATTTAACCATTAATAATTATTATGTGTTAAAATTTTAATTCATTTTTTTTTATTATGTAATAATTATTAAATAAGCAATAATAGACTATATTTATTATAGGTGCTAACTTTAATGTTTTAATAATTATTATTTATTATTTAAATAATTATATTAAATATTAGTTATTTTCAAGTGTAAATAATATCTGAAAAGAACAGTATTTGCAGATGAGCATACAAATGTTCAACATCCTGGATACTGAAGTGACGGTCAGACAGGTGATGAACTGACCTTTTTCACAGCGTCTTCCTCTCCATCCTGCAGGACAGAAGCACTGACCGCTCACATGATGACAGGGCGCGCCGTGATCACACTCACACCGGCCCTCACAGCCCACTCCAAACCGCCCCGAAACACACGCTGACACACACAAACACACACACAGCTGATATTAGACTGACCTAATCATGATTTTTGAGTTTTACAATCATTTAGGTCACATATGCATAAACAAAACACACACAAAGACTTATTTCATAGGCAAGTTCAGTCATTCTCTGAGTGTGTATATGACTGTAATCTCTTGAAAGTCAGTCTTTACTAAAATCATTCTGTTAATCATCAGAACACATTTATAACTGAGCACTAGGAGGAGACAAATACTGTGCATCTATATTAAAAATCTGAGTTTATTTTCAATGTTGATGTATTTCCTATTGGGAAAGGAAGTTAGATGATCTTACCGTTCTCACAGCGCTCTCCCGTCCAGCCGGCCTGACAAACACACTGACCCGTCTGTCTGTCGCAATGAGCACCGTTCAGACACTCACAACTGTCCTGACAGTCCGACCCGAAGCGACCCGCTGCACATTCTGACAAATTAAGCACATACATAATTAAATATGCAATAAATAAATATAATATCTAAATTAAAAAGCATTTACAAAACAGATGTCAATTACAGTTAATTACATTAAATATTTATAAATAATACATATTTTAAATATTTTTTGACAATCTATAATTCTAATCTATCTTGTATACTCTATAATTTATGTATGTAAACATAAAAAATGCAAAGTGTATCTCCACTGTAAACCACCAATAAATATGCAATAAATAAATATATAAATATAAAACATATTTACGAAACAATGTAGATTATATTTAAATATGTAATAAATGTAAAAAATATATAAAAATATGCAATATATAATTACATTTAAATTATACGCAATAATTTGTTAATATAAAGATTTTAAATATTTAGAAATATGACATGAAATATTTATAAATATACATATTTTAAATATTTTTTTGACAATCTATAATTCTTATCTATGTTGTATACTTTATAATTTCTGTATGTAAACATAGGGCACAGTGTATATCTCAAATTTAAAACACCAATAAATATGGAAAAAATAAATCTAAATATAAAACATATTTACGAAACAATGTACATTATATTTAAAGATGTAATAAATGTATAAATATAAAAATATGCAATATGTAATTAGATTTAAATTATATGCAATAATTTATGTTAATATAAAGATTTTATAAATACTACATTTTTAAAATATTTTTGACAATATATAATTCCAATCTATATTGTATACTCTATATTTTATGTATGTAAACATACAAAATGCAGTGTATACCTCAAATGTAAACCACCAATAAATATGCAATAAATAAATATCTAAATATAAAACTTATTTACGAAACAGATGTAAATTATATTCAAATATGTAATAAATGTATAAATATAAAAACATGCAATATATAATCATATGCAATAATTTATGTTAATATAAAGATTTTAAATATTTATAAATTTCACATTAAATATTTATAAGTAATACATATTTTAAATATTATTTGAAAATCTATATTCTAATCTATATTGTATACTGTATAATTTATGTATGTAAATATAATAAGTTATATAATTGAGGTATACACTATGCATGTTTTCATAGTGTATACCTCAATTATATAACTTACATATTTATATTTACATACATAAATTATAAATTAAGCATAAACCTATGCATATGTTTTACATATCCCTATGTTATTAATAATATATACCAAATATAGAAAAATATTGTCTTGCTCTAAAATACAATTGGAATTGCATGAGGCATATTTGAAAATATTTAAAGTCCTCCTTGCCCCCCCAAAAAAGAAAAAAATAATAATAAATAAATAAATATATATATATATTTTTTTTTTTTTGACCACATGAGACCACAAGTCTAGACTGAAATAAATACTATTTTTAATTATTAAACATTTTTTAATATATAGATTTCTTTTTCCCCAGAACTCTCTATTGTAAAACAGTTTTATCACACATACTGACATTTTTTCCTTTCTTTTTAAGCTTAGCATTGCAATTGAGACTAAATGAAGCTGCATATAAACGTTCACCCTGCAGCAGTGCTTATTACTATTATGAGGTGTGAGGAGAAGAAACCAAGATCTTGAAACGGAGACTGCGGTTGCCAAAACCATCTGACACACAAGTCAACAAAAACTGAAAAGTGAAACACCAGCTTGACACTATATATATGATGTAATGTCTGGAAATCAGCAGCTTTCCTTTTTTTTTCCTTCAAATTTTCCTTCCCAACTTACACTGACCACTGACAGTGAGTCAACACATGCAGATCCATTGCTGCACATCCATTTCAATAATATATATCATATAAATTTGGTCACGCTTTAGTTTGGGGATTGATTCTCACTATTAACTAAATATCAGTTACAACTTCTGCCTAAATAAAGCTCTAATTTGCTGCTTATGAATAGTAAGGTAGTTGTTAAGTTTAGGTATGAGGTATGACTAAGGGATGTAAAATATGACATCAGTCTAGAATAAGACAATAATATATGCTGTATAAATACTAATAAACAGCCAATATGCTAGTAAAATGCATGCTAATAAGCAACTAGGTATTTCCCACTCACCCAGTTCACAGGCCGAACCCGTCCATCCACGGGGACAGAAGCAGCGGCCGCTCTCAGGGTCACACGAAGCCCCATTCTGACACAAACACCTCTGGGCACAGCCTGTCCCGAAGGAACCTGGAGAACAACCTAGAGAAAAAGGAATACAAAACCCAAACTAGGACACCATCCAAAACTATACAAAGAAAAATCATACAGCATACAGCATTCATGCTCTTCTTCATAAGAGGCCTTCACATTCTACTCTTCATGTTGCCAGTGAGCATTATGGGTACTGACTACTGGTTACTTTAAATGAAGATAAATATGCATGATTACATATATGTGACCCTGGACCACAAAAAAAAAGTCATAAGGGTCAAATTTTCGAAAATGAGATTTAAACATCACCTGAAAGCTGAATAAATAAGTTTTTCATTGATGTATGATGTTTGTTAGGATAGGACAATATTTGGCCGAGATACAACTATTTGAATATGTGGAATCTGAGGGTGCAAAAAAATATTGAGAAATCACCTTTAAAGTTGACCAAATTAAGTTCTTAATAATGCATATATTACTAATCAAAAATTAAGTTTTGACATATTTACAGGAGGAATTTTACAAAATATCTTCATGGAGCATGATCTTTACTTAATATCCTAATGATTTTTGGCATAAAAGAAAAATTTATAATTTTGACCCATACAATGTATTTTTGGCTATTGCTACAAATATACCCCAGCGACTTAAGGTTTTGTGGTCCAGGGTCACATATAACACACACATATATATATATATATATATAGGGGCCCATGCGTGTATGAAAGTGTATCAAACAATAAGAAGGATTGTGTCCAAACAACAGAATTATTACGGCAAACCTCAATATTCACTCACTTGTAACTCGCATGTTTTATGCAAACAAAGTTTTTATGCATTCTGGCTGTTAATTTACACCACAATGGCATTTTAGGGGCTCAAAAATGCTAATTTTTGCAAACTACCAAAGCGCAAATTTGTGAAAACGGTGACATCATGAATATTACATGTTCACGCAGTGTTTCTTTACAAAGTGATATTGCCACCTACTGGCCTGGCATGCATAATACAGTTGTTTTAGTCATTTTCGAGGAGCCTAAATGGAACCTAAATGCATTAAGTTGCTGCCATGTGATTGGCTGATTAGATATTTGTGTTAACAAGTAGTCAAACATGAATCTAAATAAAATGACTGGTGAATGTGTTTTTTTTTTTTTTTTTCAAATAAATGCTCTTCTTTTCAACTTTCTATTTACCCAAAAATCCATATTTTCATTTTCATTTTAATCCATATCTTGTGACACTGAAGACTGTAGTAATGATGCTGAAAATTCAGCTTTGCAACACAGGTATAAATTACATTTTAAAATTCAAATAGAAAACCATGGAAGCCAGTTTCAGCCACTGAAGAAAAAAAAGGTTAATTGCAACTTTTTAATCTCACAATTCAGACTATTTTTCTCACAATTGTGAGCTATAAACTCAAACGCAATTCTGAGAAATTAAGTCATAATTGTGTTATATAAAGTTGCAATTGCAATTTATAAAGTCAGAATTGCGAGATAACTAGGGATTCATACTTTTTTAATCAGAATTGCGTGATACAAGAAATCAAGTCAGAATTGCAAGACATAAACTCACAATTCTGACTTTATTTCTCAGAACTGAAACTTTACATCTCGCAACTGTGACTTTTTTCTCAAAACTGCTAAAACGCAATTGCGAGTTAAGTCAGAATTGTGAGATATAAATTTGCAACTCTGAAAACATCAAGTCTTTTATTTCCCTCAAAACTCGACTTTATAACTCATGATTGCAAGTTAGTATGTCACAGTTCTGAGAAAAGAAGACAAAATTGTGAGGAAAAAAGTCAGAATTACATGTTTTTATCTTGCAATTGTGACTTTATTTCTCACAGTTGTGAGAAAAGAAAATTAGAATTGTGACTTTATATCTTGCGATTCTGACTTTATAACTCACAAATATGACTTATATCTCAATTCTGAGAAAAAAAAAAGTTAGAACTGCGGTATGTAAAATTGCAATTGCGAGAAAAAAAGTCCAAATTGTGAGATAAAAAGGTCGCAATTACCTCTTTTTTATTCAATGCCAGAAACAGGCTTCAATTCAATATATTTATTTGAAATTGTAATAATATTTCACAATATTACTGTTTTCGAGGATCCTTTCCATTTTTAGCACAATGTGGTCATGCAAACAGTACCCAAATAGTGGCTGGTGACAGTGTATAATCATGAAAAAGATTTCTTTTTCAAATAAATGCTGCTCTTTTGAACTTTCTATTCACCCAAAAAGCCTAAAAACACATTTCTTGAGCAGCAAATCAGCATATTAGAATGATTTCTTAAGGATCAAGTGACATTAAAGACTGGAGTAATGATGCTGAAAATTCCGCTTTGCAACACAGGTATGCATTACATTTTAATATATATTCAAATAGAAAACTATGGAAGCCCATTTCCACCACTGAATAAAAAGACTTTTTATCTCACAATTCTGACTTTTTTTCTTGCAATTACGAGTTTAAATCTTGCAATTCTGTTGTTTTTTTTTCTCAAAATTGCATGATACAAACTTGCAATTCTGACTTTTTCTTCGACTTGTGAGATAGGAACTTGCAATTCTGAGAAATGAAGTCAGAATTGCATGATATAAACTATTAATTCTGACTTTTTTTCTCAGAATTGCATGGTATAAACTCGCAATTCTGGGCAATTAAGTCACAATTCTGAGGGAAAAAAAGTCACAACTGCAAGATATAAGCTCACAATTCTGACTTTTTTCTCAGAATTGTGAGTTTATATCTCGCAATTGTGACTTTTTTCCTCAGAATTGCGAGTTTTTTGGCCTGGTTTCACAGACAGGGCTTAGACAAAGCCAGGATTGGTGCATTTAGGACACTTAAGTAATTTTTATAAACGTGCCTTAGAAAAAAAACATTACTGGTGTCCATCTTGAGACAAAACAAAGACACTGATATAATTTAAGATCAATCAGTGCAAGTTTCTTTCAGCTGAAACAGCTCAGACTTACAGTTTAGTCTGGGGCTATGCTTAAAGGGGTCATCGGATGCTAAGTTCACTTTTACATGTTGTTTGAACATTAATGTGTGTTGGCAGTGTATGTACAAATCTACCCTATAATGATAAAAATCCATACCGTGGTTTTTAATTAATCTGTAAAAATAATATTCCCTTTTTCAAATCGAGCCGTTCTCAGATGCCTGTCGTTGTAGCGTCCCACCGACAGAGGCCGCTCCCACCATAGTTGATTGACATGAGCGTTTTTACCTCAGATCAGCTGTAACGGTCCGCCCCCTTTGTTTCGATGCCGGAGCAGGGATGTAAGTTAGACAAGAATATCTCCGATTGAGCGATTGAGGTGTTGTGTTGCTGGATGTAATAATGAACATAGTGGTCGTCATTTACTCCCGACATCTGAGCCGCTAAAGATACAGTGGATTACGTTTGTTTGTGAAGGGAATGCGCCTCCTGATCTACATATATCCGTCTATGTTCGCGCGAATCATTCATGATCCAGCTTCACTTACAGCAGAAGTGAGTATAAGGGTTTTTTATGAATCTTTGCGATCGCCTTTCCTAATAATGTGCTAGTTAGCAAGTTTAGCGGCTAAATGCAGCTTAAGTAAACAAGCTCATCATTCCACAGAGAGAAGAGAGGGGCGGGGCGAGCAGAGCTCATTTGCATTTAAAGCAGCCTCGACCAGAATGAAATGAATTTTGCAGAGTTGATTTTGGCAAGGTAAAAAGGTTGTTGTTTTACACTACCATTGAGAATTTTTAACCAAAGTATATTATAGACTTTTCAATAAGACCCTAAAGAATCATATCAACTTGTGGAAAATGGGCATCCGATGACCCCTTTAAACCTTGTCTGTAAAACCAGGGGTATATCTCACAATTATGACTTTATAACACACAACTGCATGTTAATGAGTCAGAATTGTGAGATATAAACACACCAGTCTGTCATTTCCCTCAAAATTGGACTTTATAATTTGCAATTGCGAGTGTAAGTTGAACTCGTAATTGCAAAAAAATAAATAAGATAAAAAGTCGCAATTACCTTTTTAAAAATTTTTATTCAGTGGCGGAAATGGGCTTCCATAGAAAACTGTTATGTAAAATTTTACAATATTGCTGTTTTTAGTACATTTGTTATCAAATAAAGGCAGCCTTGATCCAGCAGAAGAGTCCTTTATCAAAAACGTTTTAAAATCTTACCAACCCCAAACTATATATAATGTTTTAATGAATGAAACATCAGTATCTTACGCTGTGAGCAGGTGTCTCCCGTCCACCCTGCGCTGCACTCACACTGACCGCTTACGGCGTCACAGCTGCTGTTATTGTGGCAAACACAGGTCTGAGAACAGCTCGCTCCGTACAATCCAGCGGGACACGCTACAGACGAGACGAGCGGCACAAACATTACTCACTGGAAAATGGCTCATTGTGTGCAAGACACAAAGACAGATGTGCTCGTAAAAGAAGAAATTACAATCATAACGTGTGCTTCAGATCCTGCTGAGTTCGGCACAGATCAGCAAAATCATTCTTGTCAGATAAGAGGCTTTTTGGTTTGAACTTTAGCAATTTCCTAAGTGAAGAGGTCTGTTAAAGGTACAGTGAAGATAAAAAGCTACAAAAGTTAAGCTCACTCTGGTTACAATGCGGGCCGATCCAGCCGGGCCGACAGGCACATTCACCACTGACGTGATCACAGAGACCTCCGTTCAAACACACACACTTCTGCTGACAGTCCAAGCCATAAAAACCCTGTGGACAGGCTGGACACACACATGAACAGTCAAAAATCAAGTATGCCATAATATGGCGGATTTTATTATACATTAAGTGGAAGAATCATACGTTTTTCACAGAAGGTTCCAGTCCAGCCAATCTTACAGGTACAAGCTCCGCCCACATGGTCACATGACGCCTGGTTTTCACACTGGCAGCGATGCTTACAGCCCGGGCCGAATGAACCAGCAGGGCATTCTGGGACAGACATACGACACAGATCACATTAAATACACGATAAATACTGTAACATTTATAACAGATATTAACATATGCATGGAATATAGAAGGACTATCAAATCTAAAATGAGAAAATATATGATATATAACTTGCAAGACCATTTAAAAATAAGTAAAAGCAAAATGGTTTAAATTAATTAATTAATTAAGTTACAGGACCTTAGATATAGTTTTTTCGTAATATACACATATAAATGTAATTTATAAAAACTACTGTAGCTGTTATTTTATTTTGTTTTATACTGCCTGTTTTCAGAACCTTTTCCTCATATTTATAACATTTTTATTTCAATTTTTTTAATAATATTTTTTATATATTAATTTATTATTTATTAATTGAATTTTTGTTTAATTTAATAATTATATTAATAATTATTCGTTAAATTATTAATTAATATTTTTAAGTTAATTCATAATTGAAATTATTATAAATTCAAAACCATTTAATATCAACAAGTAAAGACAATATGCCAGTAAATAAATAAATAAATTATAACATCTGTCAACTTGCAAGACCAGAGTTAAAATGAATAAGTAAAAGGCAAAATAGTTTAAATAAAAAAGGACCTTACAGGACCTTAGATATACATTTTTCCTAATATACACATATAAATGTAATCAACTATCCGTTATTTTATTTTATATTATATTTTATTTTATTTCATTTTATATTGCATGTTTTCAGATTCTGTTCCTCATATTTATAATATTTTTATTTTATTAATTATTAATAATTGTATTAATTATTATTCATTTAATTTAATATATATATAAATATATTAATTAATTTATTAATTTATTAATATTTTAATTAAACTAATTAATAACTTAAAATACTATAAATTAATATTTCTAACATTTTACCACCATTTTTTAATAATAGAAATAATAATAATAATAATAATAATAATAAGTAAAAATGGTAATTTTAAAAACACATACAAATTAAGAGACTACGTAAAAGATTTGTACATTTATAAATTCACCTGCAAAAAAAAAAATTTACTTGCAAAACCACTTAATATTAACAAAACAAAATGCCAATAAATTAATAAATAAATAAAGGGCAAAACCTAAAGGAAATGGTTATAGTAACCAGATGATAAATGTTTTCTCTAATATAATCAAAATTGTTATAATTTTAACAATGATTTTAACCAAAAAATGTTACATTTCAACTATCCATTTTATTAATTCTATTTTTTTTTTTTCATTTTATCTATTTATTTATTTACCTACTTTTTTGTATTTAATTTTCATCATAAATACTGTAACATTTATAAAAGATTTTAGATATACATGGAATACAGAAGGACTGTTAAATCTAAAATAAAATAATAAAAGCAGAGATGTGACTGCAAATTAACACTAAAAATTATAACCAATTAATAAATATGCAATATAATGAAACTAAAATAATATTGATATTGTGCATTCTACATTCTACCGCATCTGTTTCTTTAACACACATTTAAATTTACATTTATGCACTTGGCAGACGTTTTATCCAAAGCAACTTAGATTCCAATTATCTTTTTATTTTTTTGCATTCTTGCAAACCCATGAGCTTGGCATTGCTAGCGCTTTCTACATTTGATGCTGTGTGAGTGTTGTTGTTGTGCAGGTGTTTGACTCACTCTGGTCACATCGTGGTCCAGTGAAACCTGCCTCACATTGACAGCGTCCGGTCTGAGCGTCACACCCTCCGTCACCGTTTCGACAGTCACACACATTCACACAGTCCAGACCCCATTGGCCCACATCACAAGCTACAACACACACATTTTTTAATGCTTGAAAAGCAGTTTTCATCTTTGACCCGCTGATCGATGAACCATATTAGTCAATAAAAAAGATTAGTGCAAAGAAAGTTTTATTTTACTTTACCTAAATGTATTATACACTATCAAACAAGTGAACAAATATCCAACACTGTTCAAAACGATGACAAATAACTACATTTTATTCTTTTTTTTATAATTGCATAATAAATAACAAATTAAACATACCCTTCCTGCAGTTGTGTCCCGTCCAGCCTGGAGGACACGAGCAGCGTCCGGTTACAGGATGACAGCGAGCTCCATTATCACAGGCACATCTGAGCTGACAGCCCGCACCAAAACGTCCCGCGGGACACACTGAACACAGAGACATTCACGAAACACCACAAACAGAGGAAATGTGTCTGTATTTGAGAGTGACAGAGATTTACTCACTGTTCTGACACAATCTGCCGATGAATCCTGGAGCGCAGACACACGTCCCGTTACGCCGGTCACAGCGGCCTCCGTTCTCACACGCCGGACACGATTCCCGACATTCAACACCCCAGCGACCCTCCGCACACTCTGATGCAGAAACACAGTGTGTGTTCGAATTATACATCTAGACAGCATCATTAATGTGACTCTTTATATTATGCTCTGGGTCAATATGACCCACAACACATTTCTAACTCTTACTGGTCAAACTAGGTTGTTGTTCTTGAAATTCATTTATTAAACAAATGTTTAAAAATAGTTAAATATTTTATAGTTAACAGTTAAATACAGAAGAAATGTATGTAAATGAAAATGTGAAAAATAAATAAATAATAAATAAATAAATAACCCAAATAAAAATAATCTAAATTTTAAATTGTAAAAAAAAAAATAAATAAATAAATTAATGTTTATAGAATTAATATTCTGTGGAAAAACAAATGTTTACAAATAGTTAAATATTTTATTGTAACAGTTAAAGATCATTATATCTGAAGAAATGTATGTAAATGAAAATGTGAAAAATAAAATAAATAAACAAAATTTAAAATAAAAATAACCTAAATTTTAAATTGTAAAAAATTAAAAAATAAAATAAATTAATGTTTAAAGAATTAATATTCTGTGGAAAAACACATGTTTAAAAAGTTAAATATTGTATAGTTAAAAGTTAAATACAGTTTTATACCTTAAGAAATGTATGTAAATGAAAATGTGAAAAATTAAATAAATAAATAAAATAACTCAATTTTTAAATTATAAAAATAAAATATAAAATACTGTTTATTGAATTAATATTCTGTGAAAACCAAATGTTTAAAAATAGTTAAATATTTTATAGTTGAAAGTTAAATAGTTTTATATCTGAAGAAATGTATTTAAATGAAAATGCGAAAAATGCATAAATAAATAAACAAGCAAAACAAATAAAAAATATACAAAAATAAATATAAAAATGTAAAAAAAAAAAAACAATTTTAAATTGTATAAATGTAAAAAAAAAAGAAAAAAAAACATGCCGTTTATAGAATTAATATTCTCTGAAAAAATGTTTAAAAATAGTTAAATATTTTGTAGTTAACAGCTAAACACAGTTTTATATCTGAAGAAATGTATGTAAATTAAAAGGCAAAAAAAAAAAAAAATTAGAAATAAATATAACCCTAATTTTTCTATTTAAAAATAAAAAATAATATATATGCTTTATAACATTCACATTCTGTTAAAAAAAATTGCTAAATATTTTATAGTTAATAGTTAAATGCAGTTTTAAAAATCATGGGATTTATTGAATTCTTGGAAATGTGTTTTTTCCTGATTTATTTGTTGTTGTTTGTTGGTATTAGCAATATTAAAATACTGTAAAATATTTTATTTTAGCTAAGGGTCTCTTTAATAGACGTGAAAACAATATAAAAATATACAACAATGTAAGTATGATTTGTTGATGCCAGTATGACAGTATTACCTTTTTCACAACGTTTTCCAAAAGTTCCAGCGGGACACAAGCACTGGCCAGTGATCCTGTCACATGGTGCCCCTGAGCAGTCACATGACTGAGAGCAGCCAATCCCAAATCTCCCATCAACACAATCTATCACAATAACAGCAAAAACATTTATCGTGCTTGAACAAATGGAGCACAAATCAAACATTCAATTCCCACCAACAGCTCTGTTGATCCAAACAGTGACTGATGCATGTCTAATATTTCAGCTCTAATGACCTTAACGGCATATAGATACTTTATATATCTTTAATTTGACTTGATGTACCTTGGTCACACTTGTCTCCTCTCTTTCCAGCTGGACACTGCGGTTGACACGCTCCGGTCACATGATCACAGGTCACTCCAGCCGGACAGGAGCATTTATTAGCACAGCCAGAGCCAAAGAAGCCTGATTCACACTCTGCAAGGAAAAATTAATACTGATCATATCATATATATTGTATCTCCATCTAAAACTTAAACTATTTGATTTTAATTAATTATTAATTTACTTTGATTTAATAATTGATTTTTATTATTATATTGCATGGTTTCCAGTTCTTTTCCCTGTATTTCATTAAAGCATTTTCAAAAAGTAAAAAGTAAAAATTAAACACTATGTATAAATAATACCCGTTTTATTTAGTTGTTATTTTGCTTTATATTTTTATTTTGCATGTTTTCCAACTGTTCTCATTGCACTGTATTTCATTAAATTATTTTATTAATATTTATTTTCAAATTTAAAATGAAAAAAGGTTAAAATGCTATGTATCAACTATACATTTAATTGAATACAAATTAATTTAATTTTATATATATATATATATATATATATATATATATATATATATATATATATATAACTATGAACTATACATTATTTTTAAGATTGCAGTTTTATTATTTTATTTTTTATTTTAGAAAATTTTTAGATTGTTTTCCCATTCTTTTCCTTGTTTTTCATTAAAGCATTTCAAATGCAAATTTAAAATAAAAAAAAATGCTTAAGCAAATTAAAAATAAAAACATGAAAATGCTATTTGTCAACTATACATTTTATTTTTATTTTTAGACTGCAATTTTATAATGTTACTTTAATTTAATTTTTAGTTTACATTTTCCAGTTCTTTTCCTTGTTTTTCATTAAAGCATTTCAGTGAAATTTTAAAATAAAAAAAAAAACAATTATTTCATTTATTCTAATTTTAGATTGCATGTTTTTCCTTTTTCGTGCTTCATTAGTGTATTTTTAAGCAAATTTATAATAAAAAAAATATTAAAATTCTATGCATTAACTGTCCATTTAAATTTATTTATATTATTTTATTTTTATATTTTATTACATTTTTAGATTGTTTTCCCATTCTTTTTCTTGTTTTCTAATTAAAGCATTTCAAATGCAAATTTAAAACAAAAAATAATTATTTTATTTAATTTTAGATCATGAAAGCATTTTCAAGCCAATTTAAAATAAAAAAAGACAAAAATACTGTGTATCATCTACCTATTTTTTATTTTATTTGTATTATTTTATTTTACTTATTACTTTCCTATTCTTTTCAGTGTATATCATTAAAGCATTTCAATGCAAATTTTTCAGTGCAATGCAACCTTGCATCAACGACAATTCAGTTGTTCATCACGCAAACTGACCGTCTTTGCAGGTGTCGCCCCGATAACCCGGCTTGCAGATGCAGGCGCCATGATGACGGTGACACTCAACGGTGTTTTGCTGAACACACCGACACTCTTCAGAACAACCCGGGCCGAACGTCCACTTAGGACACGCTGCATGAACACAGAACACAGGAAGTCGTAATAGATTACAAATTTCTAATGCACCGTTGCAACAGGGCCCTGTTTTAATTACTCCACAAAGTGTAGTTAAAATGTCAAATTACAGTACTCACGTAGGTGGCAGAACCTTCCATACAGTCCCGGGTCACACAGACACGCCCCGTAAGTGCGATGACAGCGTCCGTTATTAGCACAATTACACTTCTTATTACAGAACTTCCCATAGAGCCCTTTGGGACAACCTGAAGTGATTGCATCAATATTAATATTACAAATTATTTGCAATATATCTATTAAATCTGTCCATACAGTAAAGATGTAAACGGACCGTCCTGACACAGCTCTCCACTGACCCCCGGTGGACATCGGCAGCTCCCGGTGACCGGATCACACACGCCGCCGTTCTTACATTTACAGATCATCGAGCAATTCCTGCCAAACCAGCCCTCCTGACATGCTGGACAACACAGAAAAGACAGAAAGACAGAGGTCAGAAAATTAACTCTACAAAGCTTATGGTGTTAAATTTGATATACAAATTTCTAGGCCTTCTAAAGGATCAACATGATCAAAACTTTGCTGATAAACCTGTTGCACATGATCTAATCTACCAGACAAAAGTTTCTGGACAGTAAGATTTTTAATGTTTTTTAAACAACTCTCTTCTGCTCACCAAGCCTGTATTTATTTGATCCAAAGTACAGCAAAAATTTTGAAATATTTTTACTATTTAAAATAACTGTTTTCTATTTGAATGTATTTTAAAATGCAATTTATTCCTGTGATTTCAAAGCTGATTTTTTAGCATCATTACTTCAGTCACATGATCCTTCAGAAATCATTCTAATATTCTGATTTGCTGCTAAAAAAAAAAAAAAAAAAAAAAAAAAAAAAAACATTTATTATTGTTGAAAACAGCTGAGATTTTTTTTTTTTTAGGTTTCTTTGATGAATAGAAAGTTCAGACGAACAGTTTTTTTATGAAACAGAAATCTTTTGTAACATTATAAATGTCTTTATCATCACTTTTGATCAATTTAAAGCATCTTTGCTTAAGTCAAGATCATGTTCCATGAAGATATTTTGCAAAATCCCTACTGTAAATATATCAAAACTTAATTTTTGTTTAGCAATATGCATTACTGGGAACTTCATTTGGACAACTTTAAAGGAGATTTTCTCAATATTTTGATTTTTTTGCACCCTCAGATTCCATATGTTCAAATAGTTGTATCTTGACCAAATATTGTCCTATCCTAACAAACCATACATCAGTGAAAAGCTTATTTGTTCAACTTTCAGATGATGTATAAATCTCAATTTCAAAAGTTTGACCCCTGTGACTGGTTTTATGGTCCAAGGTCACATATGATCATCAGGCTTTTAAAAAATGTTTATTTGTTTATCTCTCAATCATTATTATCAGTGTTATGGAAGTACGGAAGCCCGTTTCCACCACTGATTAAAAAAGAAAAGTTATTGCGACTTTTTATCTCACAGTTCTGTCTTTTTTCCTTAGAATTACGTGATAGAAACTCGCAATTCTGACTTTTTTTCTTGAAATTCTGACATTTTTTCTCAGAATTGCGAATTGACTCAGAATTGAGTTTATATCTCACAATTCTGACTTTATAACAAAATTGCGAGTTAATTCAGAATTGAGAGATATGAACTCACAATTCTGAGAACATATCAGTCTTTTTTTCTCCCTCAAAAGCGAACTTTATCTCGCAATTCTGACTTCATTTCTCAGAATTGTGACTATTTCTCAAAATTGCAACTTCATTTCTCAGAATTGCAAGTTTATGTCTCACAATTCTGACTTTATAACTAATAATTGTGAGAAAAAAATGTCAGAACAGCGACTTCACTTCTCAAAATTGTAAAATATGAACTCACAATTGCAACTAAAGTCCAAAAAAAAGACTAACTTCTGACTTTTTTCTCAGAACTTTGAGATTAAATCTCACGATTTTGACTTTATAACTTGAAATTGTTTAATATAAAGTCAGAATTGCAAGATGTAAACTTGTAATTTGGTGAGAGAAGCATGCAATTGCGACTTTATATCAAGCAATTCAGAAAAAAAAATTTTGAGAAGTCACAATTACCTTTTTTATTTTTTCAGCGTTGGAAACAGGCTTTCATATTGTATTGCTTTATATGTTTAAAACTACAGATTTTTTTATCATAAAACTAAGCAATTAAACATCACCTTACTAAAATTAAGACTCAGTAAGTCATCTTATTATTTAATATTATTGGGAAACAGTGACAAGTGATATTTATATCATTTTATGTAAGTAGTCTTGTTATAATGCTATAAAGATCATTGATTTACATTAAAATCAGAATGTCATCTTTCTTTTTAATCTCAACAACTGCACCAAATTGCATATTTTTTGTTCAATTTGGGCTTTAGAATAGTATGAGTGTATATCATACTGTATAATCCATAAAAATGTTATACTCAACAAAAAACACATGAGGAAAAATTAGATTTTGTTTAAAGGTTCCAGTTGTTCCATTTCAAAAAGTAGTATTTTATTTGTCAGGCTTTACAGGGTTATAATGGGGTCTATGTTATTAAACGTCTCTCGTTGTATTGTGCACGATTTGTCAGTGCTTTTTAATCACCTTTCACCATAATTCACTTATTCACTGTAATTCACTAAGGAAGGCTTAGCGACGAAATATTTGATGATCCATTTGTGCTATTTGTGTAATATAAAGCGAGTACAGATCCTGCTTTTTTTTTAATGTGAAATCATCTTTAATCGAAAAAATGATGTTTCTCCACCTGTGAAATTACTTTTCTGTTGACGTGTTCCATTTCAGTCGAATGTATTGTAATTGCTTCTGTCTTGCATGATGCATTTATGATCAGCCTGAGTGTTCAGAAATACACATTTTTAAATAATAATTATTATTGTGGTTCTTTCAGGGAAACTCACTCTCGTTACACACAATTCCCGTCCATCCGTCAGGACAGTCGCAGCCGTTTCTGTGTTTGTTACACACTCCTCCGTTGGCACAGTCCTCACACGACAGACTGCAGTCGAAGCCGAACGAATCATTCAAACATACTGCACACACAACATGAGATTGCATCAGGACTATTACAGTTAAATTCAACTAAAATACAACTGCCGTGCATCAGGTTTTATGCGTTCTGATATATATTAACCTACATTAATAAAATCACAGTTTTGACACGTTTCTTACTGAATTTCTCTGTTAAGGTGCTCTCAGCGCGCAGTTCTCCCGTGTCGTCCTCGTAGTCGTCGTATCGCTCCAGGATCTGCTCATAGTCCTGCAGGATGGTGAGCTGAGGTTGAGGTCTGTCCACCGTCTGACCGCTGCTCAACGCCTCCACTGACTCCTCCAGCACTAACGCACACATTTACTTTCATTTAGTGCCACGTTTGCTTAAAATGTACTACATGGACCTAAACTACATTACATAAAATATACATAAACTGTATTTTGGGTGAAAAATCCTCCATTTTTGAAGTTTGACTACTCAAATTTCGTCAAAGAATAAACATCTGATCATCACCTTCTGATCAGGTCACTGCAAAATGCAGTTACCAAGACCTTGATTAAACTAAATTAGGTTTTTACATTAAGTCACTCCAACACAATGAGTCTGTTAGCTCCCAAGCTACCAGAACAAACCTTTTTTAAAAAACATACTATACAAGAGAAGTTAGGAAGTCTTTTTTAGAAGTCTAATTTGAAATAAATCAGGAAAAAATTAGGTAACACAATTACAATAAAATCTATTATAATATAATATAATATATCTTTTAAAACTAGAATAACTGTTTTTGAAGCATTTAAAATTATTCTAGCAGGCAGAATATTTGCTTTATTTGGTCTATTAATAATATAATATAATTAATATAATATAACAATATTTAATATATATATTATATATATATATATATATATCTTTTAAAACTAGAAGAATTTTTGAAGCATTTATTCTCACTATAAGTCACTACAGTGAGCAGAATATTTCCTGAATTTGATCTATTAATATAATATATTACATAAAAAAGTATCTTAAAATATATCTTTTAAAACTAGAATGACTGTTTTTGAAGCATTTAAAATCATTCTAGTAGGCAGAATATTTGCTTTATTTGATCTATTAATAATATAACCTAATATAATATAATATAATATAATCATGAAAAAATCTAAAAATATATCTTTTAAAACTACAATAATTTTTTAAGCATTTATTCTTCAGTCACTATAGTGAGCAGAATGTTTCCTCAATTTGATCTAAATATAATATAATATAATATAATAATATTTAAAAAATCTATTAAAACTAGGATTACTTTTTTTAAGCATTTAAAATCATTCTAGCAGGCAAAAAAATGCTTTATTTGAGCTATTAATAATACGATATAATATAACAATATAATATAATATAATATAATATAATATAAAAATATATCTTTTAAAACTAGAATGACTGTTTTAAAAGCATTTAAAATCATTCTAGCAGGCAAAAAAATTGTTTTATTTGATCTATTAATAATACAATATATTGTAATATAATATAATATAATATAAAATATATATATATTTTAAAACTAGTAATTTTTTCACTTCTTTAAAATCATTCTAGCAAACGGGATATTTCCCCTATTTGACAAATCTCTTATTCACATGTTGGTTTTCTTTTTTTGTGTGTATAATTTCAAAGAGCTCATAATTCATTTATGGTTCTGTATTGGAAATAAAAACAGGTTCACGACAGGCTGAAAACTCACATATGCATGAGCGCCTGTCTTCATCGAGACGATACCCGCGTCTACAGGAGCACTGGAAGGATCCGGCGCTGTTCTGACACGTGTGATCACATCCTCCGTTTGCAGCCAAACACTCGTCTATATCTGCAAGAGCAAACACTTCTGAATCTAGATTCCTACATCACTGGAAATGTTTGTTTTTCTCTCTCTCTCTCTCTGTGAGTGTCGTACCGTCACAGCTGCATCCGTCGGCGTTCAGTCGATATCCAGCTGTACAGTAACACTCGTAACCTCCAGGATAGTTTGTGCAGTCGTGCTCACAACACGAGCTGCCGTCTACACACTCATTTATATCTGAGAGACGAGAGCACACACCTTTACCTCACATGGATACTGTAGTAAAACAGGAAACAGTCACATTAGTTTTCTTTACCGATGCAGGTCTTGTGGTCGTCGTCCAGCTGGTATCCTTGATTGCAGCTGCACACGGGTCCATTGGTTGAATGTTCGCAGTGATGAGAACAACCTCCGTTATTATGATCACAGCTGTTTACAATCTCCATCTCGATACCTGAAAGTGAAAAACACAATGCATTGGAAATTAACTGGGAAACAAATTTCATGTACTGTAGAGGAAACACCCAAACAAAATATTTTTTTGTGATATCAACCTTAAAATTGGAACACAACTTGTTTAGATTTATGCCTTTGATTTTCTTGCAGTAAAACATGTTTTGGAAAATACATATTACAATAAATAAATATATTATTAATATATTATTAAATAAATATTAAATTAAATATTAAATATATTATTAAATATATTATTAAAATAGATATTTCATTTACATTTTATTTTATTTAGTTTGTTTTTTTTGTGCTTTTTTTCTGAAACTTCTTTTTTTTTTTTCTTCAGCAATAATCTGCCATGTGTCTTCTTTAAAAAAGAGACCAAACTTAAGTCTGTGAACTCAAAGCTAAATTTTTAGCATCATTACTCCAGTCTTCAGTGTCACATGATCCTTCAGAAATCATTCTAATATGCTGATTTGCTGCTCAAAAAACATTTATTACTATTATGAATATTTAAAACAATTGAGTACATCTATTTCAGGATTCTTTGATGAACAGAAAGATCCAAAGACCAACTTTTATCTGAAATAAAAAGCTTTTTTAACATTATGCACCATACCATTCAAAACTTTGGAGTCAGTATTTATTTATTTTTATTTACTTTTTATTTATTTCCTTTTTTTTTTTTTTTTTTGAGAAAGAAATTATAGAAATTAATACTTTCATTTAGCAAGGATGCTTTAAATTGATCAAACGTGATGATAAAGACATTTATAATGTTAAATAAAAAGTTCTTCTGAACTTTCTATTCTTCAAAGAAACCTAAAAAAAATCTACTTCTGTTTTTAACATTAAAAATAATAATAATAATAAATATTTATTGAGCAACAAATCAGAATATTACAATGTTTTTTGAAGGATCATGTGACTGAAGTAATGATGCTAAAAATTCAGCTTTGATCACAGGAATAAATTAAATTTTAAAATAAATTCAAATAGAAAACAGTTATTTTAAATAGTTAAAAAAAATGACAATTTTACTGTTTTTGCTGTATTTTGGATCAAATAAATGCAGGCTTGGTGAGTAGAAGAGACTTCTTTAAAAAACATTAAAAATCTTACTGTCCAAAAACTTTTGACTAGTAGTGTATATGCACATTATTTCTTTGAAAATATTTATTTGAAAAAGACTTTAAAGATAAACAGATTATTTAATGTCTTTTTTCTTGTGTGAGACATGTTGCATGTGATTTGACAGGATCCAGACTCAGATCATTTATACTCACGATAGCACTGCTTTCCATCAACACCCAGTTCATAAGCGGCGGGACACAAACACATGAAAGATCCCATAGTGTTACCACAACCGTGAGCGCAATCCGCCTGGCCCTCCTGACACTCGTCAATGTCTGATGCAAAGAAAACACACACATGCACACTACACATCAAAGATCACAAGACATGAATAAGCAGTGCAACAGTAATGACATATCAGATTTCTATTCTATAAGCATCTGACACCAACTCTACAAACCACACTAAATACAGGTCACCATCCAGGTACATTTTACCTTCACAGGTCTTGCCATCTTCAGCCAGCTGATAACCTGGATGACATTCACAACGGGCCTGATCGCCATCCCTGCGGCACTCCTGAGAACAACCGCCGTTTCGCTCCGCACACGGATTCAACACTGATGACAGAACAACAGACTGTATAATATTAATGTCATTATTAGGTTTTAGTGGGTGAATCTTACAGAACCCGTCAAAAACCTTTCATATTTTACTCCAAAAAACAAAAAAGACAAATTAAAAGTTACATTTTGCTTTTTTTTTTTCCATTCTTTCATTATTTTAAAGATAATTTCTCCAGAATTCTTTTTGGTATTAACAGCAAGAAATGTGAAATATATATAATGTACTGTAAACTGCATTTTTTTTTTTTTTTTTTGACCTAATGTACTAACCTAAAAGAGTACAAAGTAAACCAAACGGTACAACCATAATCCCAACAAAACGATACAAAACAAAGAAGATAAGAACAGTAAACAACAACAACAACAAATGGGGGATATTTAACAATCAGAGTATAATCATAAGATACAATTCAGTTATTAAAGTAGGTTCAGTCGTTACAGTAAGAACAATGGTAATACACTATTCGATTTTGAGGAAATCCCATAAATTGCATTTTAATTTGCAATTATGACAGTATCTTTTATACAGCTGCTAATTTAAGCAAAACATATTAAACATAAAAACATATTACTATTTTAATTAGAATTTGTGAAGACAATGTACCATATATTTATCATGAAAAAAATGTCATAATGAAAAAAAAAATAGAAAATCAGTATCGATTTAAAAAAAAAAAAAAAACTGGAAATTAGATGCATTTTAGAACCAATATGCAATGCAAAGCAATTTGCGTTCTTATATTTTTCATGACAACTTTCTTTTCTATTTTAATGCTATTTTAATGATAATTTATTTTTTTTAATTAATGAACATTTTAAAAAAAAAAAAGATTTTTCTTAAAACTACATGTAATGGTCTCTGCTACCCTAGTAAAAAAAAAAAAAAAAAAAAAAAAAAAAAAAAAAAAAGTAAGAGCATTAAAATACGTTTATTTTATATGAAGTATAGTTCAAGTTAATTGACATATTTTCTGACATATCACTTGAGACTGATATAAAAATTGTAATTAAACTATAGTTGGAGTACTACTTGTGCACAATACACATTTCTTAATATTAAGCCTAAAATATGATTTAATTTCACTGTTAAGGACGATTTTATTATCTTTTTTACATATTTTGCATATTAAAGACCAATATTATTTAAAGTGTACCTTAAGTAAACTTGCAATGGTTCCACTCTATCACAATCAAATACCAATAATAATAATATTTACACAATGTTTATAATATTTTCACAAAGATGAGTTTTAAGGGATAACGTTTTTCAACATAACATCAACTTAACCCACTTAGGATCAGGATCGACACCTATTGGTCAAAAGTCATAAATCATTAAAATATATTTGATTTGTCAGCCTTTCGGGTAAAATAATTTTACAATGTCTATTATTGCTCAAGTAATTGCTGTTTGCAGCTATATTGTTCATAATGTTATTATTATTAGGGGTGAAATGTGACCTGGACAGGTCTTTGTGAGATTATTTAGCATATTTGTACCATGTTACACAGCCAAATGTACATATCATCCTCATCCAGCTGCTCTGTGTATCTCCGCTCAGTTTGTTTAACGTGTTTCTGTCCGTCCAACAGCTGCAGTGAAACGATCTGTCTGCAGCCAACAATTACACTTTTACAGACACAGAATGGCAGAAATTATTCTGCAATCACGATCCTTCATTAGTCTGTGTTCAACTCCAGATGACCTCAGAGACGAGACACAAAGACATGTCCCTGCTGAAATCACCAGTTTGTGATATTATCTCATCAAGTGAATCAAAGGGCAGCTTCATCCCAAAGAGCAAAATCATATTTTCACTAAATCTCCTTGAGCAGTCGTTGTGATTCTTTGCGAACTTCAAAGGATGAAAGCGCTTGGCTTGAAATACATTAAAAAGAGCATTTTATACTTGAACAGGTAAATTTCTGTCATTAAGACACTTAATAGCATATTCAAGCATCTGGGAATAGAAATTCTCATGCATTACGTGTCAATGTTGTTTAACAAATGCTTCAACCTTACAGCAAAAAGTTCCACTATGGCCTTTAAATCAGAGCAAACATGTTCATATGTTTGTGGAGATCATTACAGCCAAGTTTTATCTTTATTCATTGCTAATGAATGCAATTGAAACTATTAAAACAAACAAAAACATCATTTATTTTCCTTCATACTGGCACAAGCCTTCATGACTTTATCTGTGATGTATGTCAAAAGAACAAAAAGCAGCACAGATGGTTCATAAATGTATTATACATGACTTTTGCAGAATTTCAAGCTTTCTGAAGTCATAAAATAACTTCTCGCCAAAAGTTGTTTTTCACTGCAAAAATTCTCTGAATCCTATTAATTAATTTTGCCATCATTTGTGTTAAATTTGAAGCACCTGCAGTGAACAACAACATAAATTCCATCCTGTATTTAATAAAAACTTTCATAATTATTATTAGTTTTTAGTTTTCCAAAATTTGTAATTGAATTATGACTATTTTTATGACTTTGTCCATTTTGCAGCTTCACGGCCACTATGGTTTTGTACTGAAAGAAAAGCATGAAAACTTTGCTTAACTCTGCTTAATGCTCCATAATAACAAAAGAGCATAAATTAAACATCTCATTTGCCTGTTTCACATTCAGTCCGTCTCCACCTGTGCTTTGCATTTTAATTTCCCTTAAATCTCACTGTGCTGATCATAAACATGTCTTCAAGCTCATGCTACCATGAAATCTGCAATGCTCATGGTAAGCTCCTGCTGTTGAACATGAGTGTGGTCAGACTCACATTTGCAGTGTTTTCCGTCCGCGTCGAGTCTGTAATCGGGTCGGCAGCGGCATTGGAAATGACCCGCTGTCCGCTGGACGCAGAAATGCTCGCAGCCGCCATTCCCAACACTGCAGGAGTGGATGGCTAAAGACACGCACACAGACAGACAGACAGACAGACAGACAGGTGGACACGCTTTGAGAAGACAACACTAGGCTGTTATTGTTCAATTTAAGGATCAAACGAGTCATAATAAAGGGAAGACCCTTTGTTAAGTGTTTGACTCCAGCAGTTCCAGAGTTCAAACGACTCCTGCTGCAGGAACATCAATGACTCAACCAACCAAAACATGAACGAAGGAACGCATTGAAAATCACTTTAAATTTCTCAATTATAAATCAATCTCTATAAGCACACATACAGCAGACAGATTTGTGCCAGAAACGCAATTTATTCTGTAATCGTATTCTCCACTTCCTTCCTCTGAACTATGCATGTCTGATTAACTGTCCGTCATTCTCTCTTTCTCTACCTTTTCACCTTTAGAGGAGGATTACACCGTACATTGAGTCAGTTAAATTCACATGTTTTTCAGATGGTGACATATAAATGAACTTGTCATACTCAGGTGAATTAATAAAATTAAGGAAGGAAGGATGGACAGACAGATGGATGGACAAATAGAATGAAAGAATGATGGATGGATGGATGATAGAACACAGATTGGATGGATGGAAGAAAGGAAGAATAGAACAATGATAGAACAATGGATGGATGATGGGTGGATAGACAGATGGATGATAGTATGATAGTGGATCGATGGAACGATGGATTTATAGATGGAATGATGGACAGATGGATGGATGAATGGATAGGTGGATGATAGAACAATAGACTGAATGGATGGAATGATAGAACAATGATAGAAAAATTGATGGGTGCATGGATGGATAGATGGAAGATAGAATGATGGATGGATAGATTGAATTATGGATAGATATGGAGAGATGATAAATGGATGTATGGATAGAACAATGATAGAACAATGGATGGACGATGGGTGAATAGACGGATGATAGAACAATGGATGGATGGAACAACGATAGAACAATGGATGGGTGGGTGGATGGATAAAACAATGGATAGATGTATGGAAGGATGGATGGAGGGAACAATGGATGGGAGGGTGGATGGATAGATGGAATGATGGATAGATGGATAGATTAATGGAGAGATGATGGATGGATGTATGGATGGAACAATGACAGAACAATGGATGGATGATGGGTGGATAGAACTATGGCTGGATGGATGATAAAACAATAGACTGGATGGATGGAAGGAAGGATATAAAAATAATAGAACAATGGATGGATGAATGGATGGATGGATGGATGGATGGAACAATGGATGGGTGGGTGGATGGATAGATGGATAGATGGATGATAGAACAACAGATTGGATAGATGGAAGGATAGAACAATGATGGAACAATGGATGGATGGACGGATGAAACAATGATAGAACAATGGATGGGTGGATGGATGGATAGATGGATGAATGATAGAAGGATGAAAGGATACATGGAATGATGGATGGATGGATGGAACAATGATAGAATGGATGAATGATGGGTGAATAGACGGATCACAGAATGATGGCTGGATGGATGGATAGATGATAAAACAATAGATTGGATGGATGGGAGGAAGGATATAAAAATAATAGAACAATAATAGAATAATGGATGGATGATGGGTGGATAGACAGATGGATGATAGAATGATAGATGATGGATGGATGGATAAATGGAACAATGGATGGGTGGGTGGAAGGATAGAACAACGATAGAACAATGGATGGATAAATGGATGAAACAATGATAGAACAATGGATGGGTGGATGGATACATGGAATGATGGATGTATGGATGGATGGATGGATGGAACGATCATAGAATGGATGGATAATGGGTGAATAGACAGATGGATCACAGAATGATGGACTGATGATGGATGGATGGATGCAACGATGATAGAACAATGGATGGATGATGGGTGGATAGACAGATAGATGATAGACCAATGGATGGATGGATGGATAGTTAGATAGATGAAAGACCGATGGATGGATGGGTGGATGGATGGATGGATGGATGGATAGATAGATGAAAGACCAATGGATGGATGGATGGATGGATGGATGGAAGGATAGAACAATGATAGAACAATGAATGTTTGATGGGTAGAGAGATGGATGATAGAACAATAGATGATGGATGGATGGAACGATAGATGAACTTTGCTCTTAAAACACAGTTTTAGATTAGAAAGGGGAATTTTTTTGTTTCTGAGTCAAACTCAATCCCACTTTTGCTGAAACACACAGTAATTCAGTCTTAATGATCCTAAAAACAGGCTTCATTTCCTTTAAGCCAGATATATAAATTTTATGTCCTTTGATTTCAGGGTGAAACATGAATCTGGGCAGGTTTGGTTAGTTTTGTTTGGCTCTGTGTGTTTTACCGATGCATGTGCGTCCATCCACGTGCAGGCGAGATCCAGCGTTACACTGGCAGTGATACGAACCCCTGGTGTTCACACACTTGTGCTGGCAGCCGCCGTTATGCACCTGGCATTCGTCAATATCTGTGGAAGAATATATAACACACAATATAATACTGTTATGAAATTCCTCAAATTCAGTTAAGATCTGGTACCATAACCTTTATCAGTTGGTCGAAATTCAAAACAGAATCTGCTGGCCTGGGAAAAACGTCTGACATCAGGAGTAAATAAATAACCATACTCCTTTTGCATA